>JXWZ01008562.1:0-39054 GCA_000956215.1 Anopheles farauti No. 4
AAACACACACACACACACACCTGATTCATCATTCTGATCGTGGTCCAAACGACAGACAAGAAACACATTTCGCTCGGAGAAAGATGTGAGAGGGATGTGAAGGCAGGTGGCAGGTGTGAACTGAGCTAAGAAGGAAGAAAGGAATGGAGGAAGCGAAAAAAAACGATAAAAACAGGACGATCGTCACTTCGGGGCGTGAAGCGAGATAATATGCAAATCGACACAATAATGTATAAGCAGCAAAAGTGAAAACGCAAAGGTAAACCAAGTACACCTGCGTAGTCAAAACCAATAGCGTAGTAGTTTGCGGTAAGACGGGGAAAAAAGAAGACTAATATTTAAAATATAGCATGAATGATGGAATGGACGATCTGTAGCAAAACACAGTAGGCCATGAAAGTAATCGCGAGAGGAGAATCAAAGCGCGTAAAATACAATAAAGTTTGCAGGATAATAGTAATGTGAAGCGTATTACGCGTGCATGCACAGAAAAAATAAACTTGTACGTTGAAAAGAAACAGAAAAAGATACACACACACATACATCCTTTGATAGTACTAGTATACTACTCTGGGCCCGGCTCGGTGCGTGTTCTGTGTACCTTAACGCCGGGACGGAATACTGCGAGCTCCGCATGCTCTAGCCGTAGTGGACAAGGCGTAGAATAATACGGCAAGCGCTGCTGCGAAATGCCACTCGCCCAGTAGAACCCGCGCCCTGGTACGTGTGAGATAGTGAGGTAAATAGACCATTGTATAGTGTATATAAATAGTACAAACGCGCGAAACAGAATCGAACCGCTTCTCCGGTACAAGTGGGGGGCGGGCGGTGGCAGGTACGAGAAACAAAAAAAAACAAACAAACAACACGCAAAAAAACTCACCATCATCGAACACGAATGAGCGGGAAGCGCGAAAGTTAAAGAGAAAAAAAACTGCAATGGAACGGGTCGGTTCGAGCGTGAAACAAAAATCTATAAATAAATTCTTCCATGAATAAAAAAAAAACAAAACAACTAAACAAAAAGACGTTCGTTCAACTAGCAAAACAAAACAAACAACACAAACACACACAAGTCGCAACAATTACTCCAACACAAAGCCGAGAAGTGAGGAGGGAGCGAAACGAACAAACCGCAACAAGTTGCTAACATTTGCTGACAACACAGTAAAACCGAGCAAACGGATACAAAAAGAAAGAAAACTAAATCCAAATTCCCACAACCCCGATGTAAAGCAGTGAGAACAGTAAACACAAGTGAAAAGTGCCTACAGCATGTAACAGTGAACAGTGTAAAGCAGCCACGAAGTACCCAGCGCCTTGTTGGGTGATGGTGGTGTGGTGACGGTGGTGAAGGTGTGCGTCTACCGTGCGTCCTGTCTGTTGTTTGTATGTGTGTTCATTTAAGGTTTTCTATGTGGTTGTATCCTACAGTCACGCATTTCACGCTACCCACCAAGCACGGTATGAACTATGCACCCTCTCCTGATGGACACTCTAATAATCGCAATCGAACAGTATGCTTTGATCGATTTCTTTGTTCTTTGACACACATACTCGTAAACGCAAACAAATAGATTGTTTTACTTGACGAAAGAGCGTAGATTTCTAACCTTCATTTCAAGCACTCGGAACAAATGCTACGAAAAAGTATTACGAGTTATTGCAACAACAATTTAAAGCCGGTGGGAAAGCTTCAGTTACGCAGGAAAAACATGCAAAAGTCAAACAAAATGAAGCAGGAGAAGAACACGAGCAGAAAAGCAGTCGGAATGAAGGGAAACAACTGGAAACCAGAAACTAAACGAACCGAATGACAGTCTCACAAACCAGATCGTTCGTCTGTTTGCTTCTCTGCGTTGATTCGATTTCGTGGTAGTTTTTTTTATATAAGCAATTCATATCAATTACACTGCAAATCGTTGCTATAAAACTGGAAAAGCGACGCGCTGTTCTCTGTACATTTTAGCCGGTTGGAAGTATTCGACATGTCTCATTTGCATTTCTTACTGTATACGTAGTTATGTTCTAGTGGGAAGCGTTTCCTCGCTAGCGAAAGATGAATGCGATGCGGCAGTGCAAGGGAATCGGTAGTTTAGTGATGTTTATAACCATTTATTTGGTTGCATTCCTCCCCATGCGAGCGTTCTCCAACGTATCATTCAAACAATGCAACTACTACTCGGTAAACTAACTAATACGCGCGGCACAGCACTAAACAGCCGATGCGTCCGGTACGCCAAGTATGCTATATAAATATGTAAAGATTATTGTAATAGTCAAGCACGATACAATTTCACGAAGACATTTATGTTGCTCTTGAGTTTCACAACCGCTCCGACAATAAGCAGGTGGAAAGAAGAAGGTAGATGGAACTGTAACACAGAGAGGTACACATTTCATCGTGGCTTCTGTACATTCGGCAAATTGATTTAGCGCACACATAAAGGATACATAAAGGCGGGCAGCAGGAATCGAGACAAAAAGGGATGTAGCATTGCAATAAATTATATTTAATGAAGTATACAGTAGGCACGTGAAGAGTGGAAGTGGGAAGCCTATGCAGACACAAAAAAATCATACAAAAACAAAACAAACCATAATAAACTGTTTAAATTTAGCAAAAGTAAGAATTCACAAACTCAGTTCACTCGGAATAAAGAAACCCCACTGCTGCTTAGTAAACCCGAGATGCGTTGGTTTTCTTTTTCTCTACCTTTAGTCCGTGTTCCCGCGGCTGGTTGATGTTTCGGGTCGTTTTCACGATATAAAAAAAAACAACCAACGCATGTTACAAAAAAGCACGGAGGAACATCTAGCATCAAAAACTATTTACCCCTCAAACTTTCCTTAAAGAAGTGTATAACTCGCCTCGTTCCCTATGCAAAGCAAATACCGTAAGAAGTATATAAATGTGTAACAAATGAATGACAAACAATTATCTCCTTTCATTTAACATTTAGTATACAGAGGGAAGGAGAGTAACAGAAACGCATACAAAGGGTAGAACGTGGCTGAAACGAACTTAGAGCTATAAAAATCATTTGTGAATTAATGAACCGAAGGAGAAAATGTCACGCACATAAGTTGTGTAGTGGAAAACACATTTACTCCTAATAAAACAAACAAACGTAAAAGAAAAGAAGCTTTGTCAGGTTAGATAGTGTACGGAAGACGACGTTAATGTTAGCGAGAAAACGATTGCAAAACTGCTTGCATTGCGTTGCAACCGCAATCAACCATCAACAACAACAACACAGAAAGTAAAGTTAAAACACTCATGTAAAATTATGTAAAATGGATTAAATGATATGGAGAAAAAAGGTGGAAGAGAAATTAGGATAGAACGAATAATGGGAATACATGCCCAAGAAAATGGAATGGAAAGGACAATGGAGAAGAAAACACACCTATGATATATAATAGAGAGGCGTATAAACACACATACACACACAAGGCAAACAACAAATAAAGAAAACATTTTATACGACGTGACGTGAAATTTGCTGATTTTACCCGCTTTTCCCCCATCCCATGCTGCTCTTTTCATTCCATTAGACGATGTGCGTCTTTCTCTGCCCACTAGATGTACAGGTTAATTTCAGGTGTCTTTTCTTTTTTTTTTATCCCGCATAAAAGGATTAGACACGGTTTTAGTGGCAACGGCAGGACTCTTTCACACAAAAGAAAATTCTATCCGGAATCCTAACGAGGAATGTCTAATACCAGCCTACACGACAGGACTTGACTAAGGTTGTTAAGCTAAGGAAAATGACCTGGTTTTGTTTCATTTGCTATTGTTCTCGAAGCTGACATGCCAACGAACGTTATACAAAGTTCCTTCCCCAGCTGAAACTCACCTGAATAGCGTCGGTTCACTTACTTTGACTGCTACGAATTCATCATTATAAGGAAACAACGGCATGCGTTATTGTTCTGTTTTATTCTGGCAAACACAATTCGCTTCCGGATCACTCTTCCAATGTGACAACTTACTCCGCAAGGGAAAAAAACGATACGCACATGACTCTTCACTCACTGCATAACAGCTTCAACAACCATAAAAAATACGTTCTACGTGGTATAAGTCTTGTCATGTTTTTGCCATCGCTATCTCTGTCTCTCTTTCTCTGTGTTCAGATCATATGAAACTAAATCTATGTACATGAACATCATAACACGCCTACTGGGATGCAACAGCATCTACAACACACACAACAGACACATTTTCCTCACCCAATCGTGGTGATTCGTGGTGTTGTAAAACTTCAAGCTGTAACGCAATATTAAAAACAAATCTAAATTCAAAGTGACATCCCACTTCAACAAGACAAACGAAGCTGAATGTACTCTTTCTTTAGATTCTTCTCATGCCCTTTATCAGCAACGTTGTGGATCTTCCATTCTGAAAAAAATGCAAAAAAAAAACAAATACAACCGTTAAACATTTCATCCAAACATCGCTCCCTCGTGTCGCGACTCACCGGTGAATAGTGAGATCATCCGACGCCTGCACCTCGCTCATGTCCTGCGGTGTGAGAAAACAGAACTGACGATCCGGTTTCTTATTCGCTTCGTTCAGCAGTAGCCGCGTCATCGTGTGCCGATTGACCTGGTCGGTAAAAACGTCATATTCGTCCAGAAAGAAGAACGGCGTGTCCACGCACGACCAGAGGGATATCAGAAACGCCACCGTTGCGTATGAACGTTCGCCGCCCGATAGCGATTTCGTAGTGGACACGGCATTCTGGATGTTGCTGTCACGTGGCACCACCGATAGTGCCAGCTTGCCGTGCTCCCGATCGATCCGTATCGAGCCGACGTAGTTTCGGATCTGCATTATACTCTGTGAACGGGACGGGCGTATATGTTGAATAGACTCCGTTGCCGATAACCACTTTCCCAGGGGGAGCATCAAAACTTACCTTAAACTTATGCTTCACACGCAACGACATGTGGGAGGTGAGTTTGTACAGGTAAGCAAACCGTGACTTGCGCGTATTGTTCATCATGGTCGTGATGCCTCGGAGCGCCGTAGAGTAGCGAACCAATTCCTCCCGTTCCCGCACCTTACCCTCCAGCTCTTCCGTTACGTTTTCCAGCCTTTCGTGCGTTGCATTCACTTGTCTGATAATGCGAAAACAGAACAGAAAGCATTGATCAATATCTATCTTCAACTCGTGTGTCGAAATCGCACTGAAGTGGATGAGTAAACCATTAACCTGATTAAACCATTAACTATGTGTGGTGTGATAAAAACTACCAACTATGTAAACGAAACCCGAAAACTCTCAGCATACTTTTCCCCACTCACCTGATGCGCTTTTCGGTGGTATAAATTTTACGCTTCAACAACTCCACACTCTCGACTACTTTCCCTTCACCGGGACGTTCGCCCTTTGCCAGCGCTTCCTGACGGGCTTGCTCGACCGTCGTGGACAATGCAGCGCGCGTTTCGGTACGCTCACGCATCGTTTCTTTCGCACGCTGCACCGCCTGACTCTTCACCATGTGGTTGGTTTGCAGATCGTGCCGTTTCTGGTGCTCCTGCTCGATACGTCCCTGGATGCGGGCGATCTCCGCCTCGATCGCTGCCATCGCATCCTTCTGATCCTGTGCGGCACGTACCTGTGACTGTACCGTCTCGCGAATCGATTCCAGCTTTGTCTGTTCCTGTTCGATCGCTCCCGTCAGCTGGCTGTGGAGGGAGTTCAACTGTTCCAGCTCGGCACGCAACGTTGCCTCCTCCGTTTCTTCCACGAATGTCATGGTCGATAGCTGCTGGATGCGCTGCTCGATCGTCAGTGCCTCCTGCTGGAGGCGCTTCAGTTGCTCCTGACGCTGGTGCAACTGGCGGGATCGGTCTTGCAACCGATCATTGTCTTCTTCGCAGGCACGATTCAGATCGATGAGTTCATGCTGCAGCTGTTCCTTGCGTTGCTGCGTCTGGCGCTTCAGCTCGTCCATGCTCACCTGCAGATAGCGCGGCTGTCGCTGCTGCAACCCGTACGAACGATACTTCGGCTGGGGATAAAACTCCGAGCACGGTTCGGTCACGATCACCTTGCTCAGGTTGTGCGGAACGTTTTCGATCTCACTCGTCAGCTGTATCGCTACGTTCTGGTGTTCAGTTACAAGAATTGTGTCGATTGTCGCACTGTCAATCAAGCGATTCATCACAACCGGATCGTTTACCTTGATCAGATTCATCAGCAGATGCGTACCGTCCTGCTCCTGCACGCAACCCTGCTTCACATCGTACAGCTCTTTCACGAACCGGCCCGTGTAAATGGTACGATTGCGCAAATCGGGAAATTCGCGCCACAACAGCCCATCGAGCGTGCTCCAGTCGTCCTGCGTGGCCACGTAGAATGCCGACAGGCAACCGCCGAGGGCCGTCTCCACGATGCTACTCCACTTTTTGTCCCGCACCTGGATGTACTGACCGAGCGGACCACGCGGCAGTTCGGAAAACTTTCCCTGCTGGTGCAGCTGACGAATGCGTTCGTCCAGGGCCGGCATGTTTGTACCGTACACGGCCAGCTTGCTTCTCGGAGCCGTTGCAAACTGTTCTAGCTGCCGGTCAATGCGTGTGGCCTCACTCTGCTTCGCCAGCCGAGTGTGATGCTTCTCCTCCCGTGCGTCCTTCAGCTGCGTCAGCGTATTGTACATCATCTCCACATCGCGCTGTGCGTTGATGATCATCGACGATATTTCCTCCTTGCGTTCTGCTAGCTGCTTCTTTTCACATTCGACCTTCTGTTTTTCCTGATCCACTTGACTTAGTCCACTAAGGAAACGAAAAAAAAAGTTAATATTAGCCAGCAAATTAGTGCATCACATTGATGCAAAGAAATCGGTGAACGAATTGGTGAATAAAATAGCAAAGCACTTACTCTTTGTTACGCTCTTCTAACGCTTGGTTCAACCCGCGTATCTCCTCCACCAGGCGTCCAACACGATCGGTGCTTTTCCGTACTAACCGCTCGATATCTGCCTGTTTTGTTTGTGCTTCCTGCAACTTGCGCCGTGCGTCCGCATACGTTTCCTTCAGCGCAACGTACTCCGTTTTTTTGCCCTCAATATCAGCCCGGTGACTCTGAATGGTACGCTCTGTTTCAGCGACAAGGGATTGCCGATTGCTAATCCGATGCTCCTGCTCTTCGATCGACGAACGTAACTTTTTCAGCTCTTCATCTACCGTCGCCAGCTGCTGTTCCTGGTCGAGTACGGAACGCCAGGCAAGGTGTGTCTGTAACTCCTGTAACACTTCGGTCAACCGTCCCGCCGACTCCAGATTGCGCTGCTTCTCCTCCAGCACCTCGATCTCGCTCTGCAAATACTGCAGTGTTTGTTCCTTCACCAGCAGCACATTGCGTGCCTGTTCCGCGATCCTTACGCACTCGTTCAATTTCTGCTTAATAGAGTCAATCTGTGTCGCCTTCGTGAAGAATGTGTACTGTTTGTCCTCGTCCGAATCTTTAAGCAGCGAGCGGGCCAGATCCTGATTCAGCACACATATAGGATTGTCCACCTGTATGTTGAATGCCAGTAGTATCTTCTGCAGCTCGGCACGGCTCGTCGAAATGACATGTCCGTGTTCATTTTTTAGCTTGTACGTTCCACCGCTGGACACGCTAATCATGCGCTCACAAATGATGCGCCTTCCATACTTTTCCTTTTCGTACGCGTCAAAGCTAGCGTTCTCAAGATGGATCTCAATCACGGCCTGCGTTTCACCATGCTTGATTAGATCCTTTAAACTGTTGCAACGATTAGTTTGGCCGGCGTTGCACCCGAGCCCGATGGTCATAGCCGCCAAAATGGCACTCTTTCCACTCCCATTCTTGCCCACAAGCAAATTGGCACGCTTGTTGAATTCGACTGCCAGATGACGATGGCACATGAAGTTCTTCAGCACCATCTTCAGTACCTTACCGTTGCGTATTATTTCCGGTGTACCGTCCTGACTCGATGGCACAGTTGAACCCTAAAAAATCAATTGCATTTAGAAAAGCAAGACTCGAGCAATTTACATAAAACCAGTCATCCTAACTTACGCCGACCGTTGAATCATTATTGTTACCATCGTCAGGCCGATGGCGCTTAGCAAGCGTTCCATTGGCGGAAATGTTCGACTGGTGGTTTCTTTTCCGCGTTTCGTTCATGACACCACAAATTATACCTATTTGAAAGGCAGTTAGACAGCAAAAACACACAATTCTGACCAAATTACAAATACGGCGTTATCTAGATGGACGCTCTTTTCTGTCACAATCCGTTTGAACGATTTTGCGGGTATTTTTCTCGGTTTGACATTTCGCAAGCGCCATTGCCGTTTATATTACCCTGGCGATTACTGTTCAGCTTCACAAATACGTTCGGCAGTATAGTTTAAAAGCTAACGAAAAAGCTTAAAAAAAGGTTTAAAAGCTCCAAAATATATTTAGGATCTTTGATAAAATTTCAAATCTTATTAAAACGTAAGGAAATAATGGATTCGATATTTATAGTTAATGTTTTGGAATCTATACATTTTTAACTACTAAGTGTTTACGTTCAAATATGATAAAATCTATCCATAGTAAAAAAAATTCAAGTGAATGATTATGAGCACATAAGTATAAGCGTGACGACGTTATTTGATAATAAAATGCGTGCCTATATCATTGGTCATCATTTAAATAGAGCTTTTTAGAAAACAACCGACATTACATTTAGACAGCAAAAATGTATTGTATTATATTTATTCGTCTATTACAATTCTCTTCGTTCCGTTCAGATCCGTTCTACCTATTCCAACTCATAGTTCTTACACATCCGTACACAATCAAGTCCGTATGTGACAATTATGTGAATAGCATAAGATTCTCACAAAGTTTAGATCGGAAAGATAGGTATGAAAACAAAACATACAAAAACGCTCTGCTCACAGAGCAATATAACAAATTATAAACAAAACAGAGCGACTGGGATTGTTAGTTAGTCTGTGTAGTCTAGTGCGTTAATAAATATCATTCTAAATAGGCACAAGTCCTGTCAAAATATCCATGCATTGTAGCAATACAATTGCATTTCCTTAACTTCTTCATTCCAACATCTTGAAGAACGATATTGTATGTAATTGCTTTGTTTTACATATCCGCTTCTGGCACAACGATAATTTTCTCGTACACTTTGGGTTTTCCTGCTCCTCGCCTTAATTCTGCAACGGAATCATTCCCAGGTGCTCGTTGCAGAAAACAGTCCATAAATCAAAGACATCAGTTGTCTCTTTGTCAAGGATCCGTCCCGGGGTTTCTTGGAAGCCAAACCGTAATGTGTCTGTTAATTTTGTCTAACTGGAACCGTCTTTTCTCTCCGAACCGGCAGCCATGAACTCGATCGAGGCCGAATTAATACAGTAACGTTTTCGGGTCGGCGGTGGACCATCCTCAAACACGTGACCCATGTGCGCCGCACACTTCGAGCACCGCACCTCCGTCCGTACACGCCCTGGTTGTGTGATTAACAATAGGATATTGCCCCCTTTTAGTGGTGATGTGGTTATGATTGGGTGGGTTTGGGTATGGGAGTATGGTGTTTCGTAAGGATGTATGAAATTGATACAATTTACGATTTTTAACATCGTATTGGAGATCGTTCAGAGGGGACGGGAAAACGTGGAAGGTGGTAGTGTTCGTTTAGTTACAAAAAGGAAGAACAGTATTGCATGATAGGTCCGAATGAATAGGGTATTATGATTTGATGAAATTTAATTAGAATTGAATTTCGTAAAACATCATTTTTATACAGTACAAAAAAAATCACAATATGAATAAAACCAACAAAACAAATATAAAACCAACATAGGACGAAAAGATTATGAATAATATGTTTTGCATCAATCAAAATTAGAACGATAACATAATAAACATAAAAGATGAAAACATGACATAATGTTGAGACAGTATGTTTACAATCACAAATTCAAACGTGTACCATGTTGATGTATTGCAAGAGAAGCATCATAAGAGTGGATTCAAAGACGAACGAAATGCCAATAAAAATCGATCAAATATTAGAAATAAAAATAGTTTTGTAATGTTTTCCCCATAAAACAAAAGAACGATAGTGTGTGGTGTGTATGAAGATATTGTAAGTATTATGTTGATTAATGTGCCAGAATGTTTTCCAAACAAGTGGACACGTTAATTATTTGCCGTCCATAAGAGTAGAGAACATGTTGGAGATCATTTGCAGAAGTGAGTATTGAAATATATATAAAGAGAAAGAGAGAAAAAGGAAGAGAAGAGAGAATAAAGACACTATTAGAACCATCACCTCTGACTTCACAAATGCTTTAGACAGTGTCTGCGACGAAGGTAATAGCAGCTAGCCATTAAAAAATTTGCTATGCTTCTCGTACGGAGATAGCAGAAACAAAGCAGTAAAAAGCAAAGCTATAAAATAAATTACATGTTGCTCAAAAACGCTCAAAACTATAGAAACAACAAGTAAAAAAGGTAATAGAATAATCAAACCTCTAATAATCTTTAGATAGCGAATATGTTTGAAAATCATGTAACCTACATTTTACGAAAAAGGAGAAAATGTAATAAAAGCGAAACACATGTAAGCAAATAATAATTGAAACAAAACGAATCTTTTTTTTAAATTTAGCATTAGACATGTAGTGTATCAAAAATTCTTAATAAAACCAACGAGCTGAGGACACAAAAAACACATTAGGCAAATGTAGTGCATTTGGAAGCAATAAAGCACGTTTTTAATCAATCACATCGGCAGACAATGTGATGATGGCCCCAATAGAAACAACAAAAAATACATCAAATGAAGCGTGATCGAACCGTGTGACAGGATGACGTACAAAATGCAAAACCGAATTCTCTCTTCCACCATTTTCCTCACGTTATGCAACGAACGATTGTTAGCCAGTGAAACCAATCAAACCCGAGATAACCTCAGGGTATTGTGCAAATGTTTGGTCTGATGTTCTGGTGACCCTTAGTATGCCAAGACAAGACGAAGACAACTTCGACGATAGCTTATCAAAAATAATGAATTTCAGTACAGAGAGAGAGAGTGTAAGTTTATGGGTATGAATGGTGCGTTACATGAAGGATTACAATTTACAAACAGAAACATAACTATTAAATGAAAGGAATGGATTGAAATGTTGAAGGGTATATTTGGACTGAATAGGAATTAATTCGGAAATAGAATCTTTTTTGTAACGAAACGAATCACTACTTCTCCGAACTTCTGAATACTTTAAAAAAATGATGTTAAAATTAGTAGATTTATTAGTAAGGTAGTAAAAAGATAAAATTCGATAACAATTCATTTTCAAAGAGAAATATTGTTCTATAAGTAATTGAACAATTTAAAAAAACAATTGTTTTGGATAAGTTATACCGGATAGATTGTTAAATAAAAAAATGTAATCATCAGTCGAATGGCAGCAGCCGTTACAAGCGATAGCATTATTCATGTTAGCACAACACGCGAACTTACACTTGTGTTAGTTACGAAACAGATCTATTGCCGTTTGGCAGTAAGCATCATTATTTACTGATGATAATCGTGCTGCTAGTTAGTCACATAAAGTTTACCATTGATTTTGGTAATTAATAAAAACGTGTTTAACAACAGCTTTTCCTCTGCCCTTCTTTATGTGGTTTTCAAGAATATTAAAAGCCAGTTGGTTCGAAACAAAAAAAATCATACACACAAAACTATAAGATATAAAAAGAGTAATTTTTACAACAAACATAATTAAACTGAAAACTCAAATAATCATTCATGCGAGACAGATTCGCGATAATAGTTTAAAACAATCTATATATGACTAGTATTTGATACTATTGCATTTAGAACACAACAGCACTCTTTTTTTTCTTCTACACCACAGCCAATGAAAACCGCAATACTACTGCTAGAGAGTCTAGAAAACAAAAATGCACGATCAATCCGGTTAATAGCTTAAGATAGCACGCAACAGCGGCAGTCACACGCGATCACCCGGTGTTCCACAGGGCATTGCGTACACGGAACCGGCCCAACTTACCGGGAATACTCGGATCTTTATGCAGTGTCACCTTGCCGGCATCGAGCACATCGTTAAAGGCCGGCCAGCCGCAACCCGAATCATACTTTGTCTCTGAACTAAACAGCTCCTGACTGCACACAACGCAGATGTAGGTGCCTTTTTCGTAGAATTTGTTGTACTTTCCGGTGAAGGGTCGTTCCGTGCCGGCTTCCTGCGTCACGTGGTACTGCAGGGGCGTTAGTTTTGCAATCAGCTCTTCTTTTTTCTCCATGGTCAATGATGGCTGCTGGGTTGCTTCACCGCTGGTGGATTTTTCTGTGCAAAACAAAAAAAAACAAAATAATTGTTAGTAATCTAAATAAGTATAAGAAATCGGAACCGTTCTTAATTTGTATAATGATGCGACCACTCACTCACACTCTTGTGCACAACTTAGAATATAACATAATTAGAACATGTTTTTTTTAGTTTAAGGTTTGTACACTGCACAGAGTAGAAAAAGAAAATCAACACATCGGAAACAATGCACAAATGGTCATGGCCTGCTGGTGGGGCGAAGACTTACAACACATCGATTGCACCGATTGATCGTGATCAGAGTTTGCTTTGGCCGGAACGAACCATGCTCTCGCTTTTTTGTGCGCTTCAAACTAAAGCGGCGTCGCTGGCAACTAGATTGATAATGGAATTCAATGTTCCGTGCCAATGCATCGCACATGTGCGAAGTACATGCTAAAGTAAAATGAGGGTAAAAACGAAAAAAACGTATCCAAATGTGTTATATTCTAGGCTTTCATTATTTCACCACCATATGTCTGGATGAGGATTGTATTTTTTGCTGTATTTAATCCTTTTTATTACTTGATTGACTTGGTTCGATTAAAGGGCGTACCGTAGTTGATATTCTAGGAGGAAAAGACAATCCCTTCAACACTGCACCCTCTACAGGAGGGTCTCTACATTACATTAAAGAGAAGAAACTAAAAAACATCTCTTCCATATCTTCCACGCACTTTTATGTGACGACCTTCAGCTTATCTTGTGTAGCTTACCACACAGCAAAACATGCATTATCACGCTCTATTATCTTCTATTCGGTTGACAGAAAGAGCCCATTCATCTTCCAGTCAATTCGTGGACACTAAATCTTCCATTGGTTAGTTAGATGACAGCTCGTAGGGTTCTTTACTGGAGTTCCACTGGCTATAACCGTCCATCTTTTCTTTATTGTTCCAAACGTATTTATCCACTTCCGTTTCCGAGTGAAACTGATGCCCTACCCTTATGTCTTCAATGTGTGCAGTTCACGCACCCTACGATTGACCAACAGTAGTGGCTAATCGGTCATAACCTCGATTTTTCATAGGGAGTGCTTGGTATTGTCTTTTCCCTTCGCTTGCCCCCTTCAAAACAGTGTCGATCGTATCGCATGCATGGGTCAGTTACGGGTAAGCTTAGCTAGTGATTAAATAGTTTCGTATTACGCGTAAAAAAAAAGTTTACCATCCACAATTAATTAACGGTAGGTGATAAACGTATCTCAACAACCTAATTGGCCATTACGCTACAAAATGGTAAAGAAAACTGTTCGTAAAGCAACGAAGTTCATTTTCACCTGGACGTAAAGATTTTACGTGGTATACGAAATGATCAAGATCGAAGAGATTTTATACCACTAGCCATGTTATCCATGTGAAGCTATCACAGGTTTCCAACATGGTGGATACCGAACCGATCCGAACTAGCCTTATATAAAGTTATAAAAACAATAGTTTTATTACACTCCCTACACGCCGCACTGTGTTCGATAGTCGGACCTGTGTCCGAAAAAACGGACCTAAAGTCGATCAAAACGCATTGTTGATACCTTTACCTTTTTGAATAGGTAAACAATTTCGCTCAGCTGATTAAGCGACAGTTGGTGCTCTCCCACCTTGGGCTTAATTCGCTTTTGCACTTAACACACTAACCCTGAGTAAGATGAGAGCACATGTTCGCAACGATCATGGTAGCCAGAGCTACAGTAGGAAAACGTTAGTGAAACGCATCCCCGCGCCTACTCAAACACAGTTAAACTGCTTTAACACCCCATGTCTGAGTGTTTGAACACCGTGTTTGGGATATGACGCTCACGGACGCCCTACTACACCCTACGAAACAGTAATTTTCCTCGGCCAATGCAAAGATATTTTTAGCTACACGACGATATAGCTTTCAGCACACTTTTACTGCTTGAACGAAGGAAATTTCCCCTTATTCAGAATTGTGTCGTTTTTCCGTCCTTAAAATTGATGGCCAAATTTTCCTAACATTAGCCCGCCACAGTTCATTCAGTTTAGTATGTAACTTTTTTCCGTACCACTCGCAAGGATACAAACCATTTAACTCGCCGGTGTTACTATGACGGACATGAGTTGCAAGTTGTCGCTTTTTACAACTCTTAAAAAACCTTCGTCCCTTGACTTGGAAACCTGTTGTTCAACTAGTATCACACACCTATCACAAATATGGACACGTTTCGTTGGTGCCGTGAGCACAATTATCACTCTATATGGACGTACCGCGCGCACGCTCGCGCCGATCTGGTCAATCTGACTTAAACTCCAACACTGACGGACCACCGAGGGCTGTCTGGTCTGAGAATCGTAGCTGGCCGTGCTGTGATGAAGAAACACAGAATGCCACGCATCTAGACACATTACACGTATGGGATGTGCCGTTGATCATACGTTTAACGAGCCGATGCTAGCGAGCATGGTCAATCGTGGCGCACCCCCGGACAGAGATGTCAAACCAGAATAATCTGTACACCTTTATATATTTAGTTCAAATTAATATTACTCGATTTAAGCACACAGATACCTGTAAAAGGCGGTACGTTAAACATTGATTAAAGTAAATAGGAAAATATTTATTTTATTGTTTTCAGGATGTAGTAGTATTCAGGATGGTAAAACGTATATTATTACAAAAAAATTGTGTAGAATAAACTAAATAAATTTAACGAAAAACTGAACATTATTTTTAAGTCTCTAGCTGTCTCTAGGTAGTGAATTCCTAAGTTGGTTTTTTTCTCTAGATAAACTATTATTATTTAACCGTTAAACAAATTGCAGACAGAACATAATATTACAAATATTATATTATATTATTAGTTGATATCATATGATCAATATAACAATCTAAATAACAATAACCGTGCTAGTAATCCGTTACGATCATGTTCAAGCAGGATCCATTACATTGGCAAATTGTCTACGGCTATGTTGTGGTTTGCCAAACCTGACCTTCAGGATCAGTGGATCAAGGTAACCGTGGATAGATAAAGCCTGCTGCGGTTAGTGCTCTGTACCGCAGGTGAAAGTTACCCCAGATAACTAAACCATAAACTAATTTCATTTACACTACTATCCACTAATCGCTGCATTCGTGTCAAGTACACTATAAACTATTTTAACAAAATCGGTAATGTTTAGAGCAACAATTATTTGGCACAAACAATTTCATAACACCTTGAAACGCCACTTTACATTTTTCTTGCATTCAAATCGACACGCACCTCGTCGAGGAGACACGCACCTCGTTAAACTTCTCGGCAGCACACTGCTCCCAGAACCCATAATCAAGCTCACACTACCGGTGACACGTTCAAGATTCGTACGACCTGCTACTGCACCACCGTTTGTTGAAAAAGCTACACCCTGCGAAAACCTCAACTCCCGAAAATGAAGCACCGAAGCGGTGACGATTTTCGTCGCACGGCGCACACCGGAACTAATCATTCCTATCATCTGTGCGTGCAGGCAGACGGGAGGAAAAACTTTCACCGAACCAAAACAGAAATGCACCACCGATACTGAAGAGTGAAAGGAAACCGAAGCGTGCGTGATATAACAGCCCCTTGGTCGAAATGCCGGGCGTGTGTGTTGGTAAACAAAGTCGAAATCTTGCACAATTTTTTTCTCTGCGCCGGATCGATTCGATAGCCTCTGACAGCAGCTGCTCATGGGGGAAGAGGTCAGCGAAGGGTCAATTGCAACGATTTTGCCGCATACTAGTACACTTACTTGATTTTACTGTCAAATAAAGTAATGCGTATCGTTCCTTAATTGCACATTTACAAATATTGCTCACAACTAACGGAAATTGGTGCAAATTTATAATTTTAGGTTTTTCCGGCCTGTGCACGGCCTGCTGCTTTTCGCAGTTGGTTGGTAATGTTTTGACAGAACCCGAAATACTCCCCCTCCACTCCCGTTGACAGTTCAGATCGTGACGTTTTGCTAGTCGCGTTCAACAATTTTAATAACATCATAAACAAAAACTGCTAAAGAAAACGAAGAAACGGGGAAACGCGTTTCAGCGCTTGTTTTCAGGAAATAGACTTGTCCATAGTGTTCCAGTAATGATGATAAATAGTTTAAGCCTCGGAAAGTAGGTTTCAATTCCTGTGCAGTTCGTGTTATTCCCGAAGCGTAGCCATTCGCTCAGGGCATAAAGCAAACACTAGCACCGTAGAAAGACGGACCTAACAGGTCAGCAGCAGCATCCGCCGTAACAGCAGCACAACCGACGAGAATGGTGGCACGGGCGGGCCGTAGCCGTTTCTTCGCCTGCCTCGGACTGCTGATTCTGATGGTTGGCTTTGTGACGATGTTCCACAACTCCCAACAGCAGCTGGACGAACTGCGGCAACTGGGGCTACGTTGCGAGCAGCAGCAAAAATCGGTCCAAGCGCAGATGGAAGTGATCGTCGACCAGAAGCTGCGGCTGGAGAACTCACTCGAGTCGGAGCGTATGATCAACGAAGCCAACCGAAAGGAGCAGAAGCAGAAGGCGAAGGAGGAACAAGAAGAACACAACAAGTCTTCGATGGAGGCCAACATACGGTACGCCTCCCTCCAGCAGCAGTGCAATCTGGTTAAGAGCCAGCTCGGCGACCTCACGGAAGAGTGCAGCCGAAGCAAGAAGCAACAGTCGGAAGAGGTAAACTCCCTCCGGCTGAAGGTGTCGGAGCTCCAGGGAAAGGTGCAGCGCTACAAACAGGAGTCGAACAATGATGCCGAGCTTCTGAAGGTCTGGCAGTAATACGCGGGTGTTTGTGTGTGTGTATTTATGAAAACCATTTTCTCTTTTTCATCAGGCCCAAATCGAGCAGCTAAAGAGCGAGAAGCTCAACCTCGAGGCGTCCCTTCGCCGGCAGATCGGCGAGAAGGATCATGTGATTGAAAAGATGCGGGATCTGGCGACAAAGATGGAGAAAGAAAATGCCCACTACCTCGAGCACTGCAAGTTGTCGGTAGATCAGCAGCCGCCGCAGCACCACCGCTACCGGGACGTGCTGGAAGCGCTCTCCCGGGATGCGTCCAACGCCCAACGAGCCGCCCGCCACAGCTTCAACGAGCAGCTATCCGTGAGTGAAGACTTGTATCACATACCGGTGGCGTTGCGAGCCCGCTCCACTACGATCTACGCGATCGTACCTCTATCGTCCTCAACCTCCTCTCCCTCTTTCATCACTAACAATCGGCCCGGCGGGGTCGCTGACGCCTCCGAAGAGCAGGAAGCGCGCGGCGTCATAGCGAATCCGTTTGATCCGGTAGTACCGCGGGTTGTCCCGGAGCGCAGCGAACGTAGCCCGGCCGTAGGGGCACCGAAGCGCTCGAAAACTAACCTTTCTGGCGGTGCCGAACCACAGCAGCATCCCCCAGTGCCGCTCGATGGAGGTATCATTAATTCTGTGGAAAATTTTCAGATCATACCGAAACCCCTGCCAGCGATGATCGCACCCCAGCAGCAGGCCAACAACGTGCTGCAGGAGCCACATTTGCTGAAGACATCCACATCTACTAGCAACGGCAACCATCGCTCTTCCGACCGTAATTTGCAGTTACCAATACTGGCAGCTCCGACCGTCTTTCCCGGTCTGTCGTTAGAACACTCGAGCAAACGTACCAATGGTGGGGGTGGTGGTGGTGGCGGTGGAGGAACGTTAGTAGCTAATGGCGGTAAAGCTGGCAGCAGTAGTACCACCTCAACCACCACCAGCAGCACCGCATCGGTGTCCAAGGCTGCCGGAGCAGCACCCAATCGTTCGGCCGGTTCGGTCGCAAGAAAACCGTTAAGCAACCGGCATACGAAACCGGTCCCAGTTGGAATCGTGCCCTTCCCGGACATTATGCCCGAGTTGGAGGAAAACATCAGTGAAGCCATACTCGATAATCGGTATGCAAATGTGGCTGCTGCTGCTGCCGCTGGCGCCGCTATGGGATCATCGACGGGCGGAGTGCGCCCGATTGTTCCCGTGGGTATGTCGAAGAAAGGCGGATCAGACAACAGGCAGCAGCGACTGGTAGGAGCCGATCTGAACTTCCTCAATGGAGGTGGTGCTGCCGGTGGAGCTAACGTCGCCGACGATAATGGAGCGCACGAGGTGCAGGATGTCGAAACTGGAGTTAAACGGTCCGCAATCGGTGCATTGGACGGTGAGCGAGGGGCGGAAGGCGTTGAAGCTGCCGATGACAACCAGCTGGGCAACGAAAACAACTTGAACGCTGCCGAGGAGGACACCAATTTGTACGACAATGCTAACGATGGTGCGCCTGTTGGCGCTGGCAACAACAGGTCCCCACAGCAACAACAGCAACAGCAGCTGGATTATAACGACGTAATGGTACCGGGCCACGCTCTCGGGGTGCGCCGTATCGGTTCGAAACATCGCGACGCAGGCATCGCTGCTGGTGGTGGAATCGATAGTAAAGGTGCGCTTATCGACCGATTGGGCGATAAGCTGATCAACGAAATCGCTCATGATCACGGCAAGGAAGGGGACAACTATCCGAACGAGATGGAGGATTTGCATCTCGTTGGGAACGAAGCGGAAGAGGAGGATGGTACGCGTGTGTTTCTACATTCTACATGTGTAGCGAATTTTATCACTTTCCTATCATTTTCTTGTGTTTTTTTTGCAGTTAGCGACTACGACGATCCGACGGCGCTGAAGCAAGGGCATGCCGAACGCAACTAGGACGTCGACCCGCAGCGAAAGCGCGGTGGCCGTGGAGCAGCTTCAACCAAGCGTGGTGTGGCCAACGTTATACACACGTAGTGGTAATTGCGTAAACAACTGTTAGAGGTCGAAAGGATCGATGCAATGTCACTATTTAAGCGTTAAGATTCCGTTTCGATTTTATATGGTTTGCTCACTATCATTGCCCTGTTCATGGTGATCGTTTTAGATATTTACATGTGTCGCTCGTGACTGATCGCACAACTCTTCGAGCACTTCGACTTAATTCGCCTCACCGGAACTGAATGTATCAATCTAACGAAGCGCACGATAAATGTGCTACAAAAGGCAATCAGATTAAGTAAAGGCATTTCCGGCGGTTTCGCGATTTAAATGAGCACAACTGAGCAAACACACAAACGAACATTTTATTTTGATGTTTAAATTGGACCACAGGCAACAACCATTATCATCACCACCACAGCACAGCACTACTCATTTCGTCCTCGTTAGAGATCTCTGTAGTTTTCCGACGGTGTAATAACATCGTTTTTCTAAGTACCTTTCGCGGTTCGCGTCACGTAACATAACGCATCTGTTGATTTATTAACTTGTTATCTATGCAAACGGAATGCCATATTTGTTCGTTTAATTTATTTTATTTTTTTATCTAATCTATAATCTCTTTTCCTTCGACCTTCCTGGGTATGCTGGGGATTTAATACTCGTGCGAGTAGTGTTAGCGGCGCCGTGTGAAAACTTAAGCTAGTTTAAGCCTATCCGGAACATAGTCGTTCTCTGTGTCTCTCTAGATGTTTCGCGCGCTCGGAGCAATTGGTTTGTTAATTTTGTTGCATCTACAAACGTACGAGACAGTGCAAACAAATTCCCCCAATGAACAATACTTAAATGTGCGAAACATGGCAAAATCTACAGGCTTGTCTCCGTCACGTTTACCGTAGTGCTTAGAGCAGGGAAAAAACAAACAAACAAGAAAATTCGTTAGTGTAAGCCATACGGCGTGGTGAAATGGAATGTATATTAATGTGATCGAATTTTGTCCCCATTATGGCAACTGCACACGACCGTAAAAACGCCACAATGATGTTTTTTTCCAGACGAATCGGGCGACTTCGAGGATTCTTAAAGAGTGGGTAGTTTATAAAAGAAAATGTACGCGCGCATTTACTACTTCCAACAGTAACTGTGACGCGTTGTAATTTCAACAAAAAGGAGAAGAAAACAAATAAAATAAAAAATAAATACATAAATAGTTCAATTCATATTATGAAACACGGAACACGCAAGATGACAATGTCGAATATGCGCGCTAACTCTAATCACAAATCTAACCTCCATTTCTTCGCCTATACATGGTACCGATAAAACCGCGCAATCAGCGCAAATATTGTTCACTAGCATTCTAGCGTTCGCGGATTGTCTAGCGTTGCCCAAAACACAAACAGACAACCGTGCTCGCGTTTTTGTTTGTGTATGGGTGTTGCAGCATAGACGGCGTGCTTCAAAGGGATTACACGCGATGCGCTGAGACTGCTCTCTCCTTCCGACCGTATGCGCTAGACCGCGAAAACAATATTCGTTCGAAGCGAACTGTCAAACACGCGTGGTGCATCGTAATCAACTAAGTTATCAGCTGATCAGTGCGGGTGGTACATTACTGTCGGTGTATCTCGGGGTGGTATCGTATCGGTTCCCGGGTGCCAGCATGCTTTAGACAAGCTGGTGCACCGGCAGTTGTACCGTTGCTGCTGTCGTACCAAGCGGTCCGAACGTCACCCGCGGCACTCATCAGCCAGTGGGCTCGTGCCACCCTCCAGTGCAACCATAAACGGAGGACGGGGTAATTGGTTTAAAGTACAGTGTTGTTGTTGCTGCAACTCGAGGAGTCGGAAATTCAGCCCCCAGTCTCCGATCGTGTGTTTTTTTCGCACCAATAACACCGGTCATCACTCGACGGTAAGATACGACAAGAATAGACCGGCCCCACAAATAAACCACCAACCTAAAACATTCAGCTGTTGCTTTCAATTGCCAGTATTGTCCCCTAATCGAGGACATGCCAGCACCTGCAACAATGTAAAGTATGATAAGCTCTTTTGCTAGTCACACAAGAACGTTGCCATCCCGTGAACACGCCTTTAAAGTGAACCACAATGCCATCATAGTTACCATATCTGTCATAAAATTGTGAACCAACTACCTACTATTCGAGATCAAAACAGTCGCTGATGCATTAGTAACGGTTGTAAACTAAAAATCACACCACACAAACCCGTTCGAGAATCGATTGTACTAAGTTAACGAAATTAACATGTTTTTTACCGACCACCAGCCATATACCAACTACATGCTGTATCATGGTATGTTCGTTTCGTGTATCATAAAGCAAACAAAAGTGCTGTAATTCCCATCAATCACAATTAATTAGCTTCAATCGAAATGCTTCTAAGGCAATATAAGCATAACATAACCGATGAAATGGTTATATAACTATCCAACTGTTTGCGCTCGAATATAAATGATTCACTTGTGTGAAAACATAAATATCCTCATAGCGTATTAATTATTCTAATTCGTTTAATCAGTCTTCAGATATCTTATCGTGCATTGACTGGATAGTAGTACTATACGTTAACATATACGCTGTACATTATAGCTTAGAGCGTTCGATTGTAATGCTGTGCTCTATCTTCGATAAGAAAACAACCAAGGTCGGAAATCTGATAAGAAACAAAGTAAAACTCTCATTAAGCAATCGGGTACTATTCATTAACCTTAAAGACAACGTCGTTGTAAAGATTAAATGATTAAAGTCTTAATGCACGGCATATATCTATACCTGGATGTGTCTTGCATGATCACTATCAAAACGATAACTAGTGTCTCTTTTAGTCTCTAAGTTGGTGGAAAACTTTCTTCTTCAAATTCCTTCGTCCACGGTTCGACAATGCAACCTTGGCTGAAAATCTCATTGCTGCTCTGTACCTTCGGGTTTCTGAAGGAAATTCGTCCCAGTGAACCGTTCATCGTCGACTACCTCGCAGGACCATGGCGGAATCTAACGATGGACCAGGTAATGTTCGCTGTTAATTTAAAGAACCAAAGAACTTGCGTTCAACTTGGCTTGGAAATTAATCATTGTTCTATTACTGATAAGCAACCACATCCGAATGTCTTTTCTTACCCCAACAGATCATTCAGGAGGCGTTCCCAATAGGTACGTACTCCTACCTAGCTCAGCTGGGCATCATTTTTCTCGTAACGGATCTGTTGCGCTACAAACCGATCATCATCGTCAATGGTGCGGCGGGTATCGTCGTCTGGAGCATGCTCACCTGGACCACCACGCTCGAGGCGCTGAAGGTGCTGGAAATATTCTACGGCACGTACTGTGCGGCCGAGGTTGCGTACTTCAGCTACATTTACGCCAAGGTGGACCGGGAACACTACCAGAAGGTGACATCTCACACACGGGCCGCCATCTACTGTGGTCGCTTCTTGGCAGCAAGTTTAGCACAGTTGCTCGTGTACTTCGAAGCGATGGACTACCGGCAGCTCAACTATCTATCGCTGGCCGCACAGATCAGTGCCACTGCGTGGGCACTGTTTCTACCCTCGGTCCAAACAAGCATGTACTTCCATCGTCGAGCTCCGGCAATCGATGAACACCGGGAGGACTTCACCAACAGTGACACCCCGGAGGAGACGTTAGGCAAGGAGGTGACGACGGTAAACGGTGCCATCGCAGACGATCTGTCCGATAGCAACAAAACCATGCCACCTTTTCGTTCGCGTATGAAGAATGCGTTCCTGCTGCTTTGGACTCACTTCCGCACATCATTCACCAATCGCAGCGTACTGCAGTGGAGCGTCTGGTATGCACTGGCGATGGCCGGGTACATACAGATACTGGCGTACGTTCAGGCCCTCTGGAGTTCGATCGACGAAACGCAACCTGCCGTCTGGAATGGGGCGGTCGAGGCCGCCCTGACGCTGCTCGGTGCCATTGTATCGCTACTCGCCGGCTATCTCCACAGCGGGTTCCTGAAGCCACGCACCAGCCTCCTGTCGCTGGCATTGCTTTCATTCGCTGCCGGCGGGGCGATGCTGCTCGCTACCAAAACCGGCACACTGGTCGTGTCGTACATCGGTTACATGATCTTCTGTGTGCTGTACGCGTTCGCCATCACGGTGGTGAGCGCGGAAATAGCGAAGAACATTTCGGACGACTGCTTTGGGCTCGTATTCGGCTTCAACACGCTCGTGGCGCTTTCGCTGCAAACGTTGCTAACCGTCTCCGTCACCGATTCTGACGGTTGGTTCGCGCTGGATGTTTTCGGCCAATTCACCGTGTTCAGCTGCTATTTCCTGGTACTTGGTGGTATTTATACGGCGTTTTTGATAGCGGAACTCGTCGCCAGCTTAGTGCGTCGCACGTGAAAATGGAAATCGGAAGCAATCGTTCCGCACGCGACGACCGTTTTTATGTTAATAATGTGGTGCAAAAAGGATGCGGTTTGAGTAGAATATGAAACGATCATTGAGGCTGAAAAGTTGCAACTAGTAGTACAAATCGACTCTTAACACAAGTAGTGCTAGAGAGCTGACGATCAAACGTGGTGTGACAGTACATTAATTCTTGTCATCAGGAACTCATGCAGACATTTTTTGTTTTACATACTATATTTGATACCATGTAAAAAACAACGCCGGAGCAAATTTAGATTTAGAGAGTTTAGAACTGATAGTGTAGGAGTGTACTTTATTGACTTAGTTGAACCATTTTACTCACTCGCTACAATTGTTAAAACATAGCACAACACATAAAGACATAATGTGACGCCTAGTGTCGCCTTTATATACACTATATAGTGTGTAACCATTAGTGAAAAGTGTCCCTTATTGCCTTTCAAACAACTTCAAATACAGGATGCTGAAATCGGAATGAAGTTGTAGGAATATAATAAAACTTTAAAAATTCAGCTCAGACTATCTGAATCATAAACAACAAATCGAGTCTAGTGTCCCGAACTACAGGTAATATATTGGTTCCTTCATAACAATCGATCAGTACAGCCGAAATTAGGAAAATATAGACGACTCCAAGCATTGAGAAAGTAAATGAAACTTTGTCGCGATAAATATTTCTGACCGTCCCGAAATCGACAATTACTATATCGTTTGATAGCGGGAGAAAGACTTGGTTCGACACCCTGGAGTACGATCACGACGGGATATGTAAGGAGTAAGAATGGAAAAATGTTGCCCTCTAATTTGGAGTTTAAATCTGTTGTTCCCCTGTGATATTTTGTAATAAAATGTATCGGAAAAAACTAACAGTAAATATGTATATAATGTGATTTAAATAGCAATATATGTATATTCTAGCTGTAGATGGTGATGAAATTATGTTTTAAGTAAACGAAAATAGAAGTATCCACGGTTCGTTTCTACGACTCCTACACTTAAACACTACATATATACAGTCCTCTGTGTACCGGTACACCCAACGGCTAAAATATGTTATATACATATTTTTGTTTTTACAGGAAACAATTTAACATCTTTACGAAGCATAAAAATACATTTTACCAATCTGATCTGGGGCGAGTTATTCCTGTGTTAAGCACGGAATACGCGAGCCGCTCTTTGTGGGTATTATTCAGCTTGTCAATCATTGGCGCCCTCTTATAACGCCTATTATTGGCAGATGAAAAGCTACACAAAAAGCGGATCAAGTAACCGCTGCGTTTCATTCGAAACTAATCCATTCAATCATTATTTTGTATTAATATTTCCGAAAGTTAGTTACGTTATCTTAAACCGAACTTGTTGCGGAAGATACGACCTGTAATGAGGCCTCGCAATTAGAACTTAAAGTTAATATTCCTTCCTTTTGTAAAATCATCGTTGATTCCGCATCATTGGACGTGCTGATCCTTGCTGCTGGTGCTGTTGTTGCTGCTGTTGCTGTTGCAGTAGTTGTTGTTGGTGCTGATGCTGTGGCTGCTGCACGAACACGGCTGCGGTGGATTTATTTGGCACGTTTCTCATCGAACCAAGTGGGTACATCTTTGCTTTACCATTTGCACTGACAGCAGCGCCACCCGGCGACAATGACGATGATGACGACGACAACGACGACTGCATGGCGATCTGGTTCCAGACGCTCGCCGTAGTAGCACTGTTACCGGCCGTGTCAGCCGTCGATGTGATGATCGGTGTGTACGTCGGCACCATCGTGATCGATGGTGATGATGATGGTGCAGCCTGCAACGTGCCCTTACCACTGCTTCGAAACGGGGGAGATATGATCGTGGTTGCCGATAAAACATCTTTTGTGTGTCTCGGCACAATACCCTAAAGAACGCGTGTACCGATAATGACGATGTGGATATCGAACGGGGAAAGGGAAAGAACAGGCGTATAAGACACACAGCAGACGTTAGAGATACCAGTTCGTAAATATATGCTCAAAAAACGGTGCCAAGTCCAGTACTCGAGCTTTGTACATACTATATATTTATATATTTGCATAACGTAAATTCGTAGTTGGGAACGCAAATCGTTAACACGAAATAATAGAGAGTGCGACAATATAACAAAAAGAATAAAAGGGTGCATCAACATAAGTGCAGTATACCGTATTCAATCGCATGAATGATACAGCGTTCAGTTTTAAAATGAACTATAATATTTCTACTATATCTACCTTGCCATAAGCATTGTCACGACTTTCAGGCCTACTGCTTTGTGTTCTGCCACCATGCGTAGTACCCCTTCTTTGTTGGTTATTTTGCTGCTGCTGCTGCTGCTGCTGCTGATACTGGTGCTGCTGCTGTGGCTGGTATTGGTATTGCGGAGCCGTAGCCATGCCAGTGTTATTAACTAAGAGAGACGTGGTCGATGGTATAGACGGGCTCATGACATCGGGCACCATCTTCGAGACTGCGTGGAGCTGTTGCGGGAAGTTTGCGATAATACTGTCCCCCCCACCGTGAACGGATTTGATGATCGGCGTTTTGTAGGTAACGCGTCCACCTAGCGTACCGCTAGGATACAAGCGAGCCGATGACCCACCGGTGGAGGAAGTTGATGATGATAATGTTACTGGTGATGTCACTGTTGGCAGCTCCCTACTGTTCGGTACGGTCATACCATGCCCAGCAGCATCCATTGGTCTTGTAAGTGTCGACAGTGATAAGACCCCTGCCGGGCTGCCAGAACCGGTGGCCGATCGTTTGCGAACGTTTTCCGGCGGTGAAGCGAATGTTACCGCCGCCGTCGGAATCAGCTGAACGGTGGAGGTTGTGCGCATGGTTTCGTTTGCTGCTTGCTGCTGCATACAGGAAGCTTTGTGTACTGGCCAATCTTTTTCCTGGCAGCGTACGTCACAATATGACGTATTCCAGCAGCAGTAGAAGGAAGCCTCTTTGTAACACTTCTTGCACCATTGGTAGAGTTTGGTTTTATGCACCGCACGTTCCTTCTCCCGCACATGTTGTGTCAACTGGTCGCTTAGCTTCTGCTCGTACTGCTTCTTCAGCTCCTCGAGTTCGCGCGCGTGCTGCTGCTGCAAACGCTCGATGTTAAGCTCGAGGGTTCGCACTTGCGCTGGCAGCGAGCCATTTTTGGCAACATCCGATAGTATATCCTCCAGTGCCGTGCGACAGTACTCCGCAAGCTGTAGATTAGTAGTATGTAAGTATGTATGAATGTTTCAAGACGCGATAAGGATATAATATGACTTGAATCAACGCCGCTTTATTTTACTAAAAACCATAAAAATTAACGGTGGTGGTAAAAATTAAAACAGAAAAAATTTATCAAGATTGAATCAAGCCACGTTGACCAAAATTTGGTGCCACACATACTGCCGCCGAATTGATTGGCTGCTCGAATGAATACTAAAAAAAATAGCGAATATCATGGATTTTCTGTACGAAATAAACCTGCACCTCAATATTGCTGCAATGTACATTTAATATGTACTAAAAGGTATTGCATTATATTCTGTGATTCACGCAAACATAAAATTGAATTTCATGATCACGCCCATTCGCCCATCATATCTTAGCATTTAATTGTCACACCAAACGTTAAATGTTCCGTACCAATAAAGACTATTATTCGCAATACTACCTTAACAACAAATACTTACCTTGTTGGTCGATTCATTCAACAGTTCCGATGTGCGATACTCCACCTGCGGAACAATAATAATGCTAGCGTCATGCAAATGGATGCCCTCCAACGGTTTCGGCACCAGCTGTGGGAGCCTTTCATCTAGCTGCATTACAGCGGATTGGTTCGTTGGAGATAGTAATGGTGGTATGGGTGGTGGTGGTTGCACCACTGCTGCTGTTGGTTCCTCCTCCTCAATAAGCACTACATCATCGCTGCCGATGGTAGTGGAACAGTTTCGACCGTTGTCCTTCCTTCCGGCATCGTGGGCTCCAGTTTCGTTACTTATCGACGTTGCAGAAGGAACAAAATCTTTCGAAACGCTGACGGTCCCGTTGCTGGTATTAAACACGCAGCTGTTGGCGTTTGCCATCCAACCTTTGGTTACCGTCAACGGCATCACTGGCGGCGGATGCAACACCGTTGCGGACGTTGTGGCTGGATGGTGAGCAACATTCGATATCGGTAACGAATATTGTAATGGGGTGTCCGTGTGAGTTCGACCGCTTGAAATCACAGTGCTGCGGGCAGGACTGTGAATGTTCACTATTGGTTGCATTGGTTTTGCTATGCTACCGATACTCGAAATTGTAGCTACTGAAGCGGCACTCAACTTTGCAGCTGTTCCGCCAGGAAATGATTTTTTAGCACGCTGATTGCTCGGCTCCACCGTTACGGTAGAGCTACCGGTCGTAGCGCTCGGCGTTTTACCTAACGTGTTCATCGCAGCCGTTTCCGGAGCGACATGAGTGCCCGATCTATTTCCACCTCCAGTATGAGATGGTTCGCTCGACGGTGGTGGAGGTGGAGGTGGTGGTGTGGGAGTAATCTGCACTTCATCAGTATCTGAAATGTTTTCTTCCTTGATTTCTAACATTGTCAACAACCTTGGTTTCGCACTGTTAATAGTTGGAGCATTCTCCTGACTGGTAGTGTTCTTGTCAGCATTCGCAACGATCGATTTGGCTGATTGTACAGATGGTCGAATACTGGTTTCATCATTAGATGAAATGGAAGACGGCACCATCAAATTGTCTGTTTCCTTAACAGAACTGCATGACTGTGTGCTTGTTGTAGTGGAGCCCGTCGTACGAGCAATACTATCTTCAGCCGACCGAGTTACGGCGAAGGTTACATGTGGAGGGTTTTCCCTCGATGGTGTTAGTGCTGGTATGGGCGGTTTTACTGCCTCCTTTGCCTTTGTAGCCGCAACAGCCGTTGATTTTTCCTGGGTGGTCAAACTCGGCACTAACGCGACTGTTGATTTACGACGTTTCAACAACGGTTCCATCTCCCATGCCGGTGGCGATTTGCGACGTACTATAAGCGGAGGAATGGGCTCTTCGTTGCCAGCACTGGCGGTGCCGTTTGAACTCTTTCCCGGCTCTTCAGCGTTGTTCGACTCTTCAGCGGCCACCAGTGGTACGAGCTTTTCTCCAGAGCTAATGAGCCGTGATGCACGTTGGGATAGCTTCCGGTTTTTGGGTGGCGTTGGTTCGCTTTCCACCAGTGGGTCTTCCTCGGATTGCGGTTTCGATGCATTCCGTTTGTTAGTATCACGCGCGTCATTCAGCTTTGGATTTGTTTGCGCATGTTCACTAGCAGACTCAGGGGCGAACTCCGCAGTAAACGTACCATCGGCGACTTTAATTATGTTCATCTTCATCGTCGCCGGCTTCATAAGGGCTCCCGGAAGCATGGCTTGCAGCTGCTCTTGGACCCTCTGAATGTCCAATTTTTCGGCAAATTTTCCGTAGTTAAACGTTCCGAATCTTTTTCGTAGCTGCTGTATGTGCAGCTCTATTTCTTTTAGGCTAACTGCGAGCCCCATTTGAGGTTGTTTTTTGTTCTTGAGCTGGTTTACATCTCGCTGGCTAAATAGATAACATTCCTTCACCGGCACCCAGGCTCTATCGTGTGGCTCACCAAAAAACCGGACATGCGCCTGGTTCGTAGTACTGCACTCCAGCAACTTGGCTGGCCAGTACGGAAAACCCTTCACTTTAGCCCACACCAAAAGATGCGGTTTGGAGCAAGGTTTAATGAACCACTCCGGCTCGAACGTGTGAGCTTTTTTGTAACACTCGTGGCAAGGATCGATCTCCTGCACTTCAAGCTTGCAAATTTTTTGCATTGCTCGGACATGTTTCAATAGAGTAGCACAGCCTATTAAAATACAATATATGAAAAATATACACATATAAATTAACTATTGAATCACCATTTACTGTGTGACAAAGATCACAATATCTTACCGGGGTAGATTGTCATATTATGAATCAAGAGACGAAATTCAGCAAGAAACTGCTCAGTAGATTTGTAATATTGTTTTGAAACGCGTTCTCGTATAACGGACAGGTCTATGTGGTTAATAATAAATTTATCATAATACGTCATCGCAGATGTATTCAACGGCTTAAAATGTTGAACCTGTAAAAAAAAATTTAATACTTTTATTTTAAGTAAGTTTTCTACTAGCAACAGTTTTTAAACTGTTATTGAGCTAATTTTGGTCGTGCGGAACTGCTGCACGATTTTAAACTGCTTTTTGGAAAATTTGTGAGTTTTTTTCAGTTTTGCTAGATATGGAAGAGATCAGGTGCTATTACGGATGGAGGACTGTAGATGAGGACTAAGTGTCGTAATTTGTAGATTTACACGGTTGCTCGCTAGGTTGCTCAATCATCAATTTACTACCAATTGCCGTTCTAATATAGCGTTGGAACAACACATCATTATGTAACAACCAGCCTCAGTTAGTACAGTGGCTCCATCTGCGTTATGATTTGTAACTAGAACATTTTTACATTTTCACACCAGAATTTACAATATCTTCGGATAAAGAAAAAAATATTATGCTCGATATTGTAATTATCACAAACATTACTTACGAAATCGTCGGTCCTTTCGAGCATGTCCAGAACAAATCCTAGACATTCGTTGAAAGATTTCAGATCGGTCTGAATTTGTTCCGTTGTTTTACAATCTGTACAGGGTGCGTCGGTTACATTGTTACGCTGGCATTTTTTGTGAAAACTGCGACTACATTCGCTGCATGAGGTATCTGCACCCTTACGTTTGCATCGCCAACAAAACGGATCCGAACCGGGCTAGTGTAAAAGGAAACAACAGGTATACGTTAAATTGTGCGTACAATGATGCGCTTTACACCTCGAACGCGGAGCGCACTGTACTAACCTTCGGTGGATCCGATGGTAAAAACCGTTCAATAGATTCATTGAACGAACCATTTTCACCATTAAGTTCTGCGAACGACACTCCATCCGATTCCAAATCTCCGCAATGGTCTTCTTCCTTGGAGTTATGCGATTCCTGCGAGCCAGCGGGTTTCGTTTTAGATAACATATATTCCGATTTAGCTGAACGCATTTTTCTGCCGCTGGCAGCTGGCGGTGATAAATCATTAGACAGATCCACATCACTCCAGCTACTGACAAAATCGGCGTTAGCTCGCGTCACTGTACGACTTCGCCGTCGTTCGCGTTGCATCGGCGGAGAAGGCTCGGTTGCGGAACTTCTACCACCAACAGCGCTTCCCGATCGACGCATTCTTAATTTTCCGTCGCGAGACGCTTCAGTTATAAACTCCGTGAGCACTTTTGATTTTGATTGCGTTTTCTGCAACTGCTTCAAATCCCGGGATAGTTTTGGAAGGAACAATGACTCTTCTGTACCGCCGCTAACTTGTACTAAACTGGTCTCGGATGCGTTTTTAATATCGTTCGATTCTATCGTTGGAATGCCGGTTGTAATCCCAGCCTGCTTTTCTACGCTAGCATTCACCACCGTTGCCATAGTAACCGAGTCTTGTGTCGATTCTGCCTCTGTTGCGCCAATGGTAGCTGTTGTAGAAGTTACGGCCGGCAGTGTTGCCATCGAAGATGAATCTTTTGTACTTGAATCGTCATTGGTTGGAGCAGTAGAACAACTGATTACTGGAGTAACAAAAATATCATTTTGTTTATTTTTGCTTGCTGATGGTTCATCCGAGCGTACAATAGAAACAGGACCTGTACTGACAACACTTGTTTTAGCATTGTGTTCTACACTCATTTGGGACGTTTTAACGATAGCGACCGCCGATCCATTTACAGTCGATATTTTAACCACCATTGGCACATGCTGCACAGTCAATTGCTTCTTGTCTACGGCCATTGCTTGAATTGATGAAGAATTTTCCATGTTTGATAATTTCACTCGCCCCAATCGAGTATCATCTGATGTGGCATATGTTTGTTCCTTTGATTGGCTAATACTAACGTTCGCATCTTGCATTTTGGACACCACAGTATGATGAACCGATCTCCGTCTACCTGGCATGCTAATTTGATTTACTTTCAACTGCTGTCCCGCTCCACTAGCAGGTGGTGTGGCACCGTTACGACCAGTATCCTCTCCGGTGACCTTTACGCGCATCTTTCCGTCTGTTAAGTCGCGTGCAGGAGTACTTGCTACCGTATTTGTGGAAATTGTGCCGCTTACAGTTGTTGGGATTAATTGACTAGGCACAACATTCTCGTTTATGCGGAACGTTTGCTGCTGATTGCTTACCGACGGAATGTCGATTTTGGTTTTGTCGATTAGTAGTTTAATATTACCGGATGCGTTACCCGATTTTAGAGAGCTAATATTACGTACTGTACCTATAACAGGTGCCACAGATGTTGTTGCTACAGCTGCTGCTGCTGTTGCTCCGACTACTGTTTTCTTTCCACCTCCAGACGACATGCCCGGTAGAGTGGACGAGGAAGTATTTCGATTGATGTTAAAATTAATTGTCGCAGCAGACCCTGAAAAAGACCAAAAATGCCGATGTTAAATTATATTCATTTTATCCTTCGAGCAATATAGCAGACGTATTTCGCAGATTGGTAGTGGAACTGTTTCAATGTTTATATGTTCTTCCTCCTTTGATGTATATCGTAATAGCAGCGATATATTGCCGAAAAATTAATCAGGCCTAGTTTATTCATATACACAAGTTCCTTTTCGTCTCCCAATCCCATCCCACATCCCAATGGAATTGAAAGCGAACAATTGCAATAGCAATTTATAAGGATTGTTAAAATAATTATTTTTTACCAATGCATATCTAACAAATACTTTAACAGCAGAACACTAATACTATCGACTGTGTTTCATTTTTCCCAACATAATCAAACCCAAATAAATTGTTTCGCTAACGAAATTTTAGTAAGGATTTTACAAATAAATATTTTGCCAACCCATTATTCGTAGTCCTCTAGCATAAAAAAGTAGTGTAGAATTTATTACCCTGTCTGTAGCAGCATCTTGATCATGTTTCCATGTAGATCTGCACTAATACATACCTCGCCGCGCTTATTAGTGTTTGCAGGATGCCACGAAATGGATGTTTGTTGGATGTATAATTTGCGTTGGCTTCGTTATTCATCAACGTTCATGTCCTACTACAAGCATGGTGCCTCCTGGTGAAAAGTATCTAAAAAGAGACAAATTTTCAGAAAACTACGGTCGCTAATCTTCGCTGCCCTATCACGATCAACTCTTGTAAAATCAGGAATAGCGACAGTCCCCGCAAAGTAGCACACGGCGGTGGTGTTTGCTGAATACAACTACCTCTAACCAAATAAAAGCAACCGTAAGCAACTCCACACACTACTGCACCCGTGCAAGGGTTTTCACACAACGCCGTAGTTTTGCCTAAGTCGTGGTATCCTCACCCAACGCCACTATAAAAAAGTAATACATTCGGCAAAACAAACCTTGAGTGAAATGGAGTAGCAAGAAAGATTTCATACCCTAATGTCGGCAGAAAGACGTAGCATGTATCGTCATGTAAAACAAGATGATTGCAAGGGGCCGCGAGAGTTATGACGAGGTTACCAATCACTGATCGAGATACTTTTACCCATACCAATCACGAATCAGCACACGATCTGCTTGGAAATACACGCACGATGGCGCATGATGGAATACACGCACCAAACCGAAACATGTACCGGACAAACTATCAAAACATAAAGGGATTAAGTTGAACTACCTTTCTCGGGTTTCGATGATCCTTCCGAAACCGGTTTTTACGCTGTTGAAGAGTGTTGCCGTTCTATCCGATGCGTTATTTAGCTAATTTTCGCGCTTAGACTACCCAAAAAGACTGTGAAGATTGTAAAATAAACGCTACCTAGCTGTGTAATGTGTTTCGGCTACACTTACTGCTTGCTGTGTACCGAAGCATCACCGCGCGCTGTGTATGTGTGTTAGTGGAATCGTCTGTCTTCTTACACAGCCTGCACTTGTGTTGACGGCTACATTTTCTGCGGCTTCACGCTGAGCAAAAATCGGTCATATAGTTTATTGTTTTTAAATCATGATTTATATAAAATATAACATTCGGACTTCATTAACAAATATTACAGAAACTTACCTTGCACGTCATCTCATAATAGAACAATCATTGCGCTCATCTGATGAACCATGTCGTTTCATGTCATTATTTGTTTGTTTGTTTTTTATATTTTATATGTTGTTTATTTCAAACTGTTTATTTTATTTAGTTAAGAAAAGAATATGTATAAAAATTACCGTAGTTTCTTTGCTATGCACCACAGTGCGATTTGCTGTTACTTACGCGTGTGTGAGTTATGTCGACACGGCAACTAGCCGAGAGTAATTCAGGTTGAGTGTGTGCGTGAGCTTACTTATGTTTTGACATTTTGCTCACATCGCACAATGGATAGAAGTTTGCGTGCGTTTCTGGCGCTCAGGAAGAAATTGGAGCTTCCTATTCCTTGCCCTATCGCAGCAAACTCAGGATTTACTGAATCCAATGTATACAACCGAGTGCTTGTAAATTCGGATTATGTCACCAACGGATAACGAAAAATTCTTTTTTACGTATGATAATGTCTTGAAGTATTTTTTTTCTCTTTTTGCTGAACATTTCCACTTCGTTGTTTTACTGTATAACAATTTAGGCTCGATTATCTTTACGATTAACATTAAAATACAAAATACGGAGGAGTTTTGCTGCGCAATACAACACCCTGGAATGGGACATGGATAACGCAGAATATATCAGGATATTTTCGCTTTATCAGCCCCTGTCTGTAGTCAACCAATACACGCACGTAATATGTTCAAAAGAATACGCTATAACAAAGAACGAACGAAAACGAACAAATTATAATGACGTTTGCAGCTCAGCAGCATAGTTGTATTACACGTACTTTGTGTGAATGAGTGTAAGTGCGTGTGTGTGTGTTGTTTTAAAATTCAGAAAACCCGTGCTGAATCTATCCTATTGACACTACTATTAATCCTGATCCGGTTCTAGATCCGGTCGAGCGCGCAGCTGTTCCTGGCACTTTTCGAGTGTGCTGCGGAACTCGGACGCAATGCTCTCGTTTTTGAAGCGTGCCGCCAGCTGCTCAAGTTGGCCGGGCGATTCGGCATGATTCATAGCACCCCAAACAAACGCCTTGTCTAAGTTGTTCATAGGCGTCACGGACAGGTCAGCCGTGATGGCGTGATTCAGTACGAGCTTAAAGATTTGCTCCCGACGAAGCAGCAGTCGGTAGGTGTTCCGCACAGGATGGTGCAGAATCTTCAGTTCACCAACACCTGTGTGAAAGAAACGATGTGCAGCCAGCATTAAAAACGAATCCGAATCAGCATACACACACGTTGTCTTACCTCTCTCCTTCCACTCCTTCGTGGACGCATCGTACCGGTAGAGCTTGGCACGTTCGCCGAACAGTTTCGTCTCTTCCTCCTCGCCCGTACGAACCTCGATCTCGTCAGGCAGCTGAATGACGGGTGCATAATATGGGTCGTAGTTTTCATCTCCACCAGGCGCACCGGCTCCACTCTCCTCACCGCCCGCTGCTTCGTTCCCGTTGCCATTGTTCGTTACAGTACCGTCCGCGCTACTGTTCAACTTGGCCGAAGCCGAACGCGAAAAGAAATCCTCCTTCACGGTCAGACCCACGAAACCACCGGCCGGTTTGGCCGTGGTGTCGTCCGTCGTTCCACTGAGCGTGTTGCTGAAGGCCGAAGATTTGCTGCTGGCCAACGTGGCGAAACTTACGTTGTCGTCAAGTTTGAACATGGACGATGCATCGTTGCTATTTTTTGGTGTCTCGTTGGCCGGAGATTGCTGTTGTTTGGCGAGGCTTCCGAAGGTAAAGCCACCGCCGATACCGAGACCACCAAATACGGAAGACTTGCCACTGTTACCGAAGGACACACTACCGAACAGGGTCGAACCGCCGGGAGTCGTGGTCGTTGCCGTTGTCGTCAGTGTGCTGTTAGTGGTGTTTGCCGCCGAACCGAAAATACTGGCCCCAGCACCACCGAATATGTTGCTGGTGGTACCACTGGTGGCCGTTCCGAAACCACCATCACCGCTACCGAATCCACCAACAGTCCCGAACAGTTTGGCACCCGTTTCTGCCGGTTTGGCCGTCGGTGGTGTGGTAAACGAAGCCGGCTGTAACAGTGGACTGCTACTGGCGATCGGGTTTCCGGTCGCAGTTGTAGCTTTGTTGGTTTCTACCTTCTTCGCATCATCCCCAGTGGTCGAGCTCACCTGGTTGTTAACCGAGCCGAACGACGTTATTGGGGTCGTGTTTAGCGAAGCAGAAAATATTGAACCACCGGAAGCAGCCGATCCTAGGGCTGTAGAACCTAAAACGACAATTAGATTTTAAGCATCAAACGTTCCAACTCCAAATAATGATTTAATGAAAGCTTGAGTATAAAAGATTGAAAATCTATTATATTTGCAATAAATAATTAGAATGGAGAATAACTGTCTGATGGAAGAAGGAAACTAATTCATTTTTACACAATCAATTACTTACTTCCGAAGGCGAACTTCGTGTTGCTGCCACCGGTAGATGTTTGATCCGCTGCCGTGGACGTCTGTACGCTACCAAATATGGAGTTCGAAGACATGAACGGTGACGAGGATGATTTTTGCTCTGCAGATAGGAAGCTGCTTGTTGTGCTGGTCGCCGTACCAGCAGCACCGAAAGCCGACGGAACCTTAAAAGCAGCGCCGGAGAATAAACCAACGCCGGCAGAAGGTGTCACCACTGACGGAGACGACGTTGTCGTTGCCGGTACCACCGCCGCACCGAACGTCACCTTCTTCGGTGTGCCAGTGGCAGCTTGCAAAGCTACCGGGGGCAATGGCTTCACGTCCTTGATGTCGATCGGCAGTGGAACATCGTCGGTATCGATATCGGTCACAAACTGGTGCTTTCCGTCCACCACCGGAAACACGAACGCTTCCGACTCACACCCTCGACAACCGGTGCACGGTGTCGCAGGACAGTCGAAAAAGTTCGAAGGCAATTTCAGCTTTTGGACCGTTTCACGGTCGTTCAACGAGATGTCGCTCAGTTTGGAGAAATTCAAATCACCCAACGGCGAGCTGGTGGATGTGATGGTGGTGTTATCGAGCTGCGATGGAGGGGAAAGCACGTTTTTAGCAGTGCCGTCCTGCTCCGTCGCCGAGAGTTTGCCACTCAACGCATCGGTTATCGCGTCGCGGAACTCCTGCGCGATGTCTGCCGATTTAAAGCGCAAACAAAAGTTCATGATCTCGAACGTTCCTTCCGAGAAATCGTTCGCCACAAACTGCCAAGACTTGTCGTCCTTCTTTGTGTAGCATATGTCCTCGGTGAGGGCGTGATTGAGACAGATCTTAAGAACCTGCTCGCGGCGCATCACCACCCTGAAACGAATAGAAAAGGAAAGAGAAGAACGATTGAGGAGATATTTTGGAGTAATGCCGTTTGCGGCTACGGTTGGGATGCACTCACCGAAGTTTGCCCGTCTCTTTGTGCTTCAGAATCTTTACATCGCCGATGCCACGTTCCTTCCACTCGGAACTAACGAACCGGTACAGCTTGGCACGGTGTGCGTACAGGGTATGCTCGTTTTCCTCACCAGTTTTCACCTCGATCTGCAACGGCGCATAGTGTAGAAGCAAATTTTATTATATAATACGCAACGCATTGCCACCGTATGCAATTTTTCACTGCATATTTAAAGGACTATTGTGCGTTCGACTTACAACTGTTCCAAATGTTCAAACAACAGTATAATAAGTCGAAAAATTTCCTTTTCCAAAGCTTACCTTATCGGGCAACGGAATAACCGGAGCAAAGTACGTATTGTTTTCTTCCTCCACTAGACTAGTGTCACCCGCTCCGCCATCATCATCGGCTCCTCCGTCTCCATCGCCGCTTATCGTGCGGCCGGGTGATTTCGGCTTGAACACGAACCCAAACGTGGCCTTCTCTGGTGGTTCTAGTTTGTTAATTGCAACACCATCGCCCTGTGTGCTGCCACCACTCGCCGTCGCAGTGTTTGGTGTTAGCTTCGAGCCAAAGGACAAACCGCCAGCTGGCGTCGGTAGCTCAAACTTGAAGACCGGTTTATCAGCCGTAGCAGCACCAGTTGACGTAATCGACTGCGGTGGCTTTAGCGGAGTTCCAAAAGTGAAACCTCCACCGAAGGATGCCGCCGCTGGTTGCGACAAATTTGCACTGCCGGTGGTGGAGGTGGTAACCGTTGCAGCGGCAGTAGTGGATGTAGTGGCAGGTGTTGACGGTACACCGAAGGTAAATCCACCGCCGGCTGCAAAGTTAAACTTGGACGTTGTGTCTGTCGCGCTTTTGAGGAGACCGCTATCGGCACTAGCAGCCGATTTCTTCGGCACCGTATCGTCCTTCGGATTCTCGCAGCTAATGCAGTACAGCGTGTCGGCTCCGTTGGTCAGATAGCAGCCGTTGCAAGTCCACGAACCGGGCTTGGGTTTGAATTGATCGCCAAAACCACCTCCACCACCTGCGCTAGGTTTGGCCGGTGTGGAAGTGGCCGGTAGTTGTTCCTTTTTCTGCCCTGTTGTTGCTGCACCTGCTCCGAACGTGATCGGTGTGACCGTGGTTGTAGCTGGCAGCGTACCGAACGAGAACTTAGCTGCTCCCTCCTTTGGTGGTGCTACACTACTGCCGAACAATCCACCCGACAGCCCGCCGCTCGACTGCTTCTGATCACCGATTTTTGCGGTCGGATCACGTGGACCATTGCAGGCGACGCACTGCGAAGCGTCCGCTTTGTTATTCACGTAACACCCGGCACAGTCCCAACTGTCCGATTTCGGTTTGAACAGATCGCCAAAGCCTGCCGCAGCAGTTGCGGCAGGAAGTGCTTTCTGCACCGTCGCAACGAAGCGGTCACGATCATCGGTTGTTTTAAACTGCGCCATAAAGCACAGTGAACCGCCCTTGGCGGTGGGATACGTTGGATCCTGCGACACCGTCCAAGTGCAGCTGGTTTGCTCATGCGCTTTTAGCTGCGCATCATTGCCAAGGATGTGGTTTAGTTGCACAGTGAAAGGACTTCGCATCAACAGCCGCACAGTAGTGGGCGAAGTAAGCAGACGCAGCTGCCCGCTCGGAACGTTACAATCCGTCCAAGATGCTGCTGCCGGTTGCTGTTCCTTCCGCTTCAAACCGGTTACGGTTACCTCGTGGGCGCACTTGAAGTCCCGCTCGTCAAACCCGAGGGATTGGCCTCCGAATGGGCTTCCAAATGGTGAGCCAGCGGTTGGCAACTGTGGCTTAAACGTGAACGATGCGAACGGGCTCGGTTTGCCATCCGAAGTGCTGCTGCCTGTTTCTGTACCCTTCGTGGTCGGTTTGGTGGAAGCTGCAGCCGGAGCAGCGGCAGGAACCGGTACAACAGGCGGTGTGTAGTTCTTCGCGAACGTAAA
>JXWZ01008567.1:0-12071 GCA_000956215.1 Anopheles farauti No. 4
TTTTGGGAAATGTTTCTTACAAGGGGTTCTGAAGTTGTAATTAAATCATTGACGATGATTTGACATTAATTTTGTTAATATAAATTTTCTATAATAATTATAAATTAAATACTCTTATTGTACCAATATTATTACTTTTTAGATTTCATTTCTTAGAAAACTTTAATTTTTCCATCTATGTATCAAGCTTCATTCAGTTTAAATTATAAGAAAAAATATGTTTTACCTTCCGTTTGTATTAAATCTCATTTTCAAGGAGATTTCAGCAGCAAATCTGCTGCTGTACGGCACCGTAGTTGCTGTTTTTTTTTCATCTACAAATCCGCCTTAGGCAACCTAAATGTTGGTAAAACGGCGAAATTTGTCACACGTGCCCACCCACCCCTGCCTCCTTCTGTCCGGTGCATGCGGGTCGGGCGTTGAGTGGGCTTTTTATCGGTTCCCTTTTTTGGGTGTCCTTTCAGTTTCAGGATCGCCTCGATGTGTGGGCAAAATGTCTTAGTCATCTTTTTATCTCTCGTTGCGGAGGAAAAGGTTGTGTGTGCGTGTGTATGTGTGATCTTCAATTTTCCCGCCACGCTGATTAACGCTCCCGTCCCATACTGTGCCTTCGTTCGACTGCTTCTATTTCGCCAAACGTAGGTAGGTGGCACTAGTTTGTTCAACCCATCATGGTGACCCTTTTTGAGGTGGGATGAAAAACATTTTCTGCTCCAAAATGGCAGAAAACTTGTGTGGGAAAATGATGTTGGGCGGGTGGTGGAGCGTTCGTAGGACATATGCTGTGTGTTGAGACGATGGTTTTATGGCTTGTGCTGCAGGCGTTTATTTATAATAAGACCCCTTAAGAAGGAATCTTGTTTTGTTGGAGTGTTCAGGGGTTAAGCTTTTTCGACAAAATTGCAATGTCAGTTATAGAGATCAAGGGAAAAAGTGTTGAAATTAATCATGTTGCTATAGCACGCTATAAGTTACAACTAAAAGGCTCGTTTGTGACATGGAGTTGCTTCTTTAATTTGATACCACCAAGCAGCATATTCACGGTACCGGGGCATGAAGTCACCAGCCTGCAATCCGAATCGCCTTGTAGGCACATTCATTGTCTCCCGTGTGTCTGTCGAAACAAAAACCAGCAACATAAACCGGGCTGCCATTGTGTGTGATGAGGGCGCTCGCGGTTGGCGATTGTTTCTGCTGAAATTCGCTGTCGGAAGCACTCGTGTTGTTCTTTCCTGCACGAGTCCTGTGTTAGCAGCAGGAGTAGGAGAGAAGGATGTCAGTGGGCTGCTGGTAGTAAAATTAAAAAAAAAACACACACACACACAAACCAACAAAAGTGGGAGCTTTACGCTGAACAAACACACAACACAAAAGCATGCGATGCCAGAAAAGCCACACGCACAGGCAAACCGCAGCCAACGGGAAGATGTGATGGGGATGGCTTTCGGTGTTAACAATGGAAACAAGGAGCACATTGAGTACGCTTTCCATGTTAGTCAGTTTGGTTGATGTTAATATTACAAGGACAAGCGAATGGTGATGGCGCTGCTCAGCGGTGCGGAATAGGCGAAGATATGAGTATGATTCTTCGCTTTTTAATTAGTGGTACAGACTATTAACTACTACACGGTTTGGCAATGAAGGTTTCATTTTTTTTAAATAATTTTTAACCTATTTCTTTTCCAGCAGACCTTTAAGTTTGAAAGCTAGCGAATTACCATTTATATTTTTTATCTGATTTTTGTTTTTATCGTAAATTTTCCTTTTTAATTTGGTTTCAATGCAGGATTTTAAATTGTAAAATAGTATAAACAAAATTTGTAATTCATCTTCAGGCATGATATAAATCTTCAAACATTTTTTATACAACAAATAATTAGCGATTGGAATTTAGTTCTGGCTTTTGTCTCACCCTTCAGCGATGTCATAAAATGAGTCTTGTTATTCGGTAAGCTTGTCTTTTTTTTTTACAGTTCATCTTTTGACTGAATCTGTGCTCGAAATAAAATCATTATTACATAATGAAAGGCTTTTATTACAATGTGGTGATAAACTGACCATGCCCGATTTAATCCATAACAAATCCATTAAATGTTACTACCGCACTGCAAAAAAAAGCCATCCCAAACGCCGTTCGCAATACGCAAAACCCATCATCATCGGCCGAGCCCGATTATCGACACTTCATCATGGGGTGTGCCGTAAAGAACCGCATATATTTTATGTGCCTTTCGCATCCATTGCCAAGCATTTGTTCCTAACAAAATCGAGCATTATGCTATCTCGAGAATATTGTGAACAAATTTTTACTATACCCCCGGTAAGTGGGCGAAAGGACACCGAGATTTGAAAGCTACTGCGAGGCTTTAATGGGGATGTTTTTTATCTCTCTCTCTCATTCTTTTACTTTGAAAGAGAGGTGCGCCAACGCAACAGCAGAAGGTTAAACAGCAAAAGCTGAGCTTTTTCGATGGTTAATCCCAGTCCAGCACGGTGGGAGAGGCACGACTTTGGGCAGATTAATACTCCCAGGCACCACCGGATGTACCTTATCTACGCGGTGAGGCCATAAATCACCACCGAACACCAACCCCTCCCGTCGAGATGCACGCCCACCACGAATTGGATTTTAATATCGTCCAGATGGTTCGTCCAAAACCATCCGAGGATGCTGGCCGGAAGGAAGAATTCATGCGATTATCGCGTGCAGGGCCGGTTGAACTTTATCGTTGCGTAGTAGGGAAATAAATACGACATTAGTACATTCGCTGCCGCACAACATAGGATCACGTAATCAGGGGAGTAAACCGCAAGCAATTACTCTTCCCGGTGGAGAGTTTTTTTTCTTCGTATTTTTTGTTGTATGTTTAAGTCCTCCTGAGCTTCTGAGCTCCACAGGACGCCTTTATAAAGTGTGCAGGAGAGGCACGTGCTTCGAATCATTAAGCGATAGTGGGAATGAAAAATCGAACCAGGCTTTTCTTCTCTTCATCGCACCGTCCGCTTACTGCTTTCGCCGCCCGCTGTAATTGATATTTCGTGGAAATGGTGTGCTTTTTAATCTCACGTGCAGGAATTCGGTCCGCAAACCACGCCACGATATGGTTTTTATCGAGTTTTAATGCCACCGAACCATGTTGAGCCGGACAAATCGGTCGCTCAGCGTGGAAGAACATCTGTAAACAACAAGCGACATCGGCCGGGTGTGTGTGTGTGTGTGTGGATTTGGAGTGTAATCAATGAGGAGATCAGCAGCAGCCGCCGGGTCGTTGGGAGGGAGGATTACGATTCGGTTCGCCTCATCTACCCGGTTAGCGTAATTGTGGCAATTACGTTACGAATGCCTGCTCATACTGCTGCTACCGCTGTCATCGGGCACACATTGTGTCCCGGGTGTGCCCGGAGAGTGTAACACTGGTAGCCTGGTGGCTGGACCGACCAGCCACCGTGGCGCGTTATGCTTGCAGACACAGTGTTGCAATTCAGTGAACGTGAAATGAAATGTCGCGTCAAATTAGATGATGAAACAGGCACCAGAGACAGAGTTGGGCAGCCGCGTGAGATGATCCGTCCACCTGTCGCTCACCGCCGCGAAGCTATTACTGGCCGGGAATTGGACGGGCAAGGGACAACGAGTTATTTTCATGTGCAAATTTCATCTCCACCCTTGTTTGGGAGGGATACTTCTAATGCTTGGAAGCGAAAAGAGCTCCAGAGAGGGCACTCTGCCCTGACAAAATGGGGATGACAAGCGATCTAACAAATACGGTCTCTTCTGGTCAGCTGGCTCTTGTCTGGTTGGTGGTGCCGTGACGGGTGCCATACGTGTATATGCTCCTCATCTCCTTCCCTCTCCTTCCTACTGCCAGTTGAAAGCGAGCGTGTGCAGGAGGAGCGAAATAATGACCACTAATGCAATGTGTATGATTGCAGCTAATTGAGCTTCGCGCATTGCGCAACGCGCTTTAGCCGGTGAAAGCATCGCGAGCAGCGAGCAGTACGTACTTCACAGGAGGGCGTCTCTGTTGCATGCATGCATGTGAGAGTGGACAGTCGATGGATGCTGCCCATTCCGGTGGGACTCTGAATTCGATGGTCTAATCCACCTCCAAGCTGCAGCGCTTCAGCAGTTAATCGAAATCAAAATTCCACTGCCACGGGTGTGTTGGACCACCGATTACCACCGGGGGGGGAAGGTGGAAGGTGCACCCAAACGTAGTATTATCGGCGATTCCAACTACGATGTGTGTGTGTGGGAGAGTATTTGTGCAAATTCCCCCTTAAATATAGGCAATAAAGAGGCGGCTAAGCCGGAAGAGAATTGATGCTTCCGAACGCCAGCGCGTCGGTGGGATTATGCGGGCTTCCGTTTGGTTAATCTCAGGCTTTTTGGTGGAATTTGCGTGTTTTCGGTGATATCCGGTGAGGTACTCGGTTGTTGGGATTTCAGCGAAGTCAATATTGTTAGGTGAAACTATCGTGTTTGGTTTGAGTGTTGCTACGAAGTATTAGCAGTGTTACATTTAATTAGCTTAGTAGGTTTTAAAATAGTTTTTCCAGTTCGACTTTTAATGTGAAGACAATGCACGATACAATCTTAACATTTATTGCATACTTTAAGGCGCTCATAACAATTTAATTTTAGGTAATAATTTTCCGATACGATTTCTCTGACATTTTGGTATTTCTCATCTCCACGTGAGGTGAACCGTGGATAATTCGTGTTTAATGAGAACGATTTATTATTTTTAACTTCATTCCAACCGACGGTCTGATTGAAAAAACTCATTTCGATTCTCCTAATCAAACCACAAGATGCGAAGCGAAATCTTACGAAAAGGGAAAAATTGTTTGAACTTGATCGTTTCTTTCCTCCGCCAATCAAACATCGTTGGCATCTGAGCGAAACGGTTTCGACGTTTAATTGTGACTGCTCGTGCAATCCATCCATCTGGAACTTTTCTTTAGTCGATCCTGTAAAAGCCAGCACGTGAAAACATCACCTGATGCGGTGCGCAAATTCAAAAGGAAAAGATTCCAAAAAAAAAAAAATAATCCTTAAGTTTTCCAACCTTCTCTCACTTCGCTGCACTCGAATCCGTTCTGGTGTGCACAGCATTTCCACAGCGAGTAAAAGGTTTGACTTAGGCCAACCCCGCACGAAACAATATCGAACAGCTCGAAACTCGTTTGGGGGTTTCCTTTGCCACCAGATGAAGGAAATTGTACAATTTTAATGAATAAATTCCATCCGGCCAGTTGCCTTTCCGTGCACCAACAGAGTGCCGTTTCGTGCGACTGCAGGCCCAAGAAAGTATGTTTCACTAAAAGAGCCGAATTGGAAGGATCTCGTTTTACCAGGAAAAGCTAAACCCGCTGTTACGACGAACGCTGACGACTGTTTGCTTCGAATGCTTGACGGAGCTTGCTTTTCTTGTGCAGGAGAATCATCATCAGAGTCGCTTGCACTTTGTGTGGCTTGAAAGCAAAAAGGGGAAGCGAATAAATAAGAGAAAATTATTCGATTTTGACGAAATGCTATCGACAAAACAACAAAATCCTTTTTGAGCAAACCCGAGCAAATTGCTTCGACTGGCAATGGGGAAAGAAATGATCCGATGCAAAATGCTTCAGATGATTGTTGCCGCAAGTAAAACGAGAATGTGTTTCCATTTGATTTATTTTAACAAAAACCAACAGGAAAAAAACGATAACTTCATAATTAAAGCATATATTAAAGCATGTTAAGGCGAAGCATGGGGTAAAATAATCAATTATCATGCCACCACAATCCGATACAATCCTGTCAACCTACCTGACAGCGTAAACAATCAGTAAACAATGTAAATCGAATCGCAACTGTCCACAATGACGGTTTGTCTTCCGCAACGTATTAACGTCATTGGCAGGATCAAACAGCTTTCTCGTCAATCATAATTAATGGCACTGTGGTGGTGCACATGCTCACGTGCTTCGCAACATGCAGGGAGAAAAGAGCCTTCCAAGGGTCATTAAATTGCAGTGACGGTGCCAAGCCAGCCAGGTGAAATCATTATTGGCATCACCAATCTGCTTACCATCGAACCGCGATCGATCGATATCGTCTCAAGTCGTTTGCTTGCGTCGACGAGAGGTTTGTTTTTGTTCCCCTGTCACCCCGCCAGTGGTTGCTCTCGAGGAGATTGTCCGCGTTCTTCGCATCTCCCTCTCTCTGTCTCGCTCCTTCTCTCTAGTCGAGGAAGGAAGGTTCTACCCAGTCGTACGACAAACCGTCAAAAAGCTCCGGGGAACGTCAGTACGAATACGAGTCGCAAAAACCGTGAAACCAGTGTAAAGGTGCGACGAAGTGTCCCCGTGGCGGGAAATCAATGAAATTTCCCTGCCAGTCTTGGAACGTGTTCTCCTCCCGCAGCATGATGTGACGATGAGCCTCGTGCCCGTTCTATTGGAGCCAGCGTGTGATAAATGGTTGCGCTTGGCGTGTGTCGCGTTCCGCGAGGTTATCGATTTCTTTCGCAACGACAGGAAATATTGCGTACTATCACATAGCTCCTCCGCTCTCCTATCCTTCCTTCCCCGAGCAGCTTCGCCGTGCGCGAAACGTGAGAAGTGAAGCAGAATTTCCACATAATTGACATGTTTATCTTCTGGGAAATCCGCCGCTACTTCGAGGTTGGTACTCTTTGTTGGTGCTTTTTTTGCGAGCGTGCTGACTGGAGCAATATATATATGGGTGCTACGATTGTGAAAACGTATGCATAAGCGATCAGTGGGTGGAGGAAGAAACAATATCCTTTGCCACGAAAGTACGACGAGCCTCTTCCTCCGAGCGTCGAACGTCAAGATGTGCCGATAAAAAGGGGCTTTATCGGAAGATGTTTGGATGTGGGAGATATTCAACGATGCTTGAAGTGAAGCGACCGCTTGGTAGAGAAATTCGATACTGAAAATAACACCAAAATCCAGCGGTGGTCATAAGCAACGGTCGTGAGGATTCCATTATTGAAGGATTCTTTTTAATAACGACGAAATGATTGTAACAGTATAAGAATTTGTGGTTTTTTTTATGTGTAATTTGCCGTTCTTTTAATATTTTCCAATAGAACGTGTTGGTTATCCTCAAAACGGGAACAAAATCAAACAGAGATGTGTTTCTAAGCTATTTAGACTTATATTTAGTAGACTTTAGCAAAAATGGAGCATATTTCCAATTTTAAACTGAAAGAATTTTTATCAACTTTTCACGATTACTTTTATTTCAATGTGTAACCAAAAAAGGACAATAATCTCTAGAGTCAGAATATGACTGAAAATGCCATAGCTTTTGCGTCGTAGTGTCTTCATTTGAGATAACGTTTTCACGCGCATAGATAACACGTATGCGAACAGCACCAGTTTCCCCCACGAGCGGAAGTCACGTTCCGTTGCGTTGCGATTTACTTACACGATGGGGAGGAATAATTTTTCGAATGCCAAAACCACTAAGCCATCGGTGTCTGATTCAGCAGCGGTGTGTGTGTGGCACCAGCTTTGATGCCGATGCATGTCGCCTCCACCCCGAGGTTAGCGTCTAGCGGCTAGTAAACTGTGCGCACGTAATGCTGAGCTGATTTTGAGTAGATCACAGCGCACTTTTTTGGTAGAAGAACCCATCAGGAGCTTTTCGTCGAAGGCAGGGCCCTTGGTTGGAAAGCAAAATATTTGCCCAAAGATCCGTTTTTTTTTGTTCGGTCCGATTGGAAGGGTCACTGCTGCTGTGTGCGTGTGACGATTCGTCCCGGGAAGGAAGGCACTGCGCGGGCCCGAGCTGCTGCCGGGAAAGGTGCATTACTTTTTGATGGAGAGTACGTCATTAATTTTGCATCACAAGTTTTGGGAAAGAATTTGGGGTTTGAATTGGAGGTTCTCCTACATATCTTTGCCAGCACCGGATCAACACCGTTCCCGAGGGTAGCATGTGTGGATTGTGAGCATGATAGATTAGATCCTAACTCTTCGGTGGCATTGCTATTATTTATCGAATTCATCGCACGAGAGTGATTGTTCGGGTTCGGAGAAGGCGTTCCGCAATCTCGCATTCATAGCGGACCGTATTTGTGCAGCACATGTGAAGGGATGAAATAAAAATCAATTCCAGTCCAGATTTCAGCCCCTAATCCCCAGCAGGGAGTGAGTGAAAAAAATCATCACCATTTCATTTATTATATTTCATCTCCCACACCGCAAAACAGCTTTGCCGGCAGAACCGAACCAATCAATTACGCTCTAAATTTGTCCACTTTCGAACGTTATAATTAATTTCGCACCCGTCCACTGTTTGCTTTCTTTTTGCAGCATGCGCCACAGCATTCCGGCGGTAGCAGAAGGGTCCGGCAAGCAGTTTGCACTTCTTCGTTCGATTCATTATTTGCCAGTATGCGACACCGGTTGCTGATGCCGGTACACTTCGGGATGATTGATAGTGCGGCGTGGAAAATCATGACCAGCAGCAGCAGCGCAACAGCCGATGCCAATCCGAAGCTCGAGAGAACGGCTTAGTGGATTTCCAGTGAAAAGACGTCGTTGCGGGTGGGGGGAGTGCGGTTTTAGATTTGCACAAATTTGATCTCACCAAATAAAAAAGAAGAATAAGAAAGAAACACCACAGCATATTAAGCCTGCCAGGAACGAGGGAAATTGATCATCGACACCGAAACCCATCAAGATGCCGGCAACTACGGTGAAGAGCGAAGCGACTGACCAGCACAACAACTGTGATAATGAGGAGGTAGGTTTTCCCAACCAGGAAAGGCGTAAAGGGGATCATATTACGGAGCAAAGTTGGTCTTAAACGGGGGATTGTCTTAAATATTGGACGAAAATACATCCTAATGCCCTGCTGGCTTCCGATTTTAGCCCGGCTTGCTCCAATTGCGTTAGTCGGTAATCCAATTAGGGGATGTACCCATGGTGTGGGAGCCGCTTTCCCTGTTCGATGCCTTTTAAGCTGTACGATACCTCTTAACCTTCCGCTTCGGTTTTGTTTTTGTTTCTACCCATTCCAGGAGGAACCTAAGGACATGAAAAATGCGCATCTCATTATCAACGAGCTTCGCAATCGGTGCCGAAATCAATCGGAGCAAATCATGGCATGGAAGAAGGCGTTCTCCCTGCAGGTAAGCTTTAGCGACGAGCATCCGGTACTTACCTGGCGTTTGGTGCTGATCCCCGGCTCACGGATCGTTACGGATCGAACTTTATGGGAGGGTGCTATCGTGATTAGAGGAGGGGTGAGGGGCCGGGCTGGGATAAAAACATCCCTTATCGTTACCCTTACATCATTATGTCGGGTTGGGTGCGCTCAATTTAACGTGAAGAGTCCGTATTAACCCATCAACATCATTATCACCCCAGCGCGGAAGCTATCGCGATCGTTAGCGTGGTCTGTGCAGCACGCGTTTCAGCGTATCCTGCGGTGCTTACGTTCGGTTGGATAGGAAAACAGCTTTCCCGGGAGGCCGGCCGATGGGAAATGCGAAGGATGGATGGGAGGGAAACGCGGTGTGAAAAACGAACTTGGTCCAACAAAAGAAACAAGTCAAATCGAGCAGAGTGGCTTTACAGAAATAAGGCGAAAAAGAGCTTCGTTCCCGTATGTTAGTGTATTGGGACGTTTTGAATGAGCCTTCTCACAGCAGGCTTCTTCCTGCTTGCTTCGTTAGACAGAAAAAATCGTGATGGGAGTGGAAGATAAATTATTCCTAGCGTCTTCCGTGACGCGTGTTTTTCATCAGTTTGATGAAGCCGGAAAACGTGTACGCTAACACTGATGCTATTACGCGATGGTTCAACAGTGAGCGGGAAATTTAGACATGATGTGTAGTTATCACTTTGGTTCGTAATAGACTAAAGCCGTGAATTAATATTGATGTGACAGGTGGAGCGGTTTTTGCGGTTAAAGCGTTACGTTTGAAGGATGTACAATATTTGTTTATCAGTGATTATTATTCATAAACAGATAGCTGGTAAGGTGTGGTTTGTACGGCTTTTGTCCCACTAGGTAAATTTGGTTTGTTGGCACAACTTTCTGACAAGTTTTTGAATTAAGCGAATATATCATATTTAATACGAGTAAAATATTATACTTTCGTGCTTACTCAACAATATTGCGCCTAAAACTATGCAATACTCATGACACAATGTTATTTTTTTTACAACAATTTGCGCTTTATTTTGCTGATGTTGTATCGATTTGTATACGATAATAATATGTGGAGGAGTGCTTTCTGACTTAATTATTTTATACTTTAATATATGGTTATAAAGAAGATTTTGAGTTCTCTGTACGGATCTTCTTCTAGGTAGTTTTTAGGTGAACGAAACACCTACCAACAATGTTCATGTATCGCACCAATATTATACCGTCAGTCTCTCTTTCCTCTGAAACACGTTGCAAAATGAACATTTTCAACACATTCTGCACAAGCTCATGGGACCTAGATTAAATTCTACGTGCCTTGTCTGTGTATTTCTCCCATCAGTGGCGCTGTTACATGGTTTTGTTCTACATCTACATGGCATCTTTTATTTCATTTTCGAAAATCCTCCAAAAACTTCTAAACACGGACGTTTGTGCGAAAATGTGTTTCCCGACAGTTTTCCCTAGGTGCCAGTAAATGGCTTGGAAACGTCATGATGTTCCGACGGGTAGGAGGATTAACTTATGGCACATACACGAAAGGGAATGCCGGGGTAGATCCAATCAATTTTTTTATCAAAAATCGTGGTTGCAAATATGCGACGCACACGCATATATGCTGCCTGCGGATGTGTTTTGCGTTTGTTTTTATTTGAAGGATGTGTTTTGTGAATGTTACCAACGCCACGCGTGCTATTGGGGAGGCTCAAAATTTGTTCCTACAGGTGGGTTCCTGTCACCAGCATATGGAGGATGTTCGTGCCGGAAAAAGCATTACGAGTCCTTTTCATATACCTTTGGTTTCGCATTTTTTACATCGGAATGCTATTTTTGACCCGCAAATACCAGCACGCACCGCACGGTAAATCGCATTTTAAGGTTGACCGTCGTATGTTTTGATACGTTCCATACCATCAGCTTAGGTTTTAGTTATTCTAAAAACAGAGGATTACTACAACCCCTCTTCCTTTCCCTCCGAGCTTAACGGGTTCCGCTGGTTCGTTCGTGCTGAATTATTGCCCCAGAAACACAGGGCAGACAGGGGCATTTCATATTTGTCACTCGTGCGCAATCACCGACCTGCGGGCTAAGTGTGAGAGAGATTAATTGTTCACGCCGGGCACGTGGAGGATGTGGGAAAATTAAATTTCCCACATCGCCAACCCACCTTCGTGCGGGCTGGTGGCGTGTGCACAAGCTCACGAAGACACGAAGGCACGTTGTCACTCCGTTCCATCCCATGGTGATGATAAAATGGAAGCAACACCCTGCTGCTGCTGGCGTGATAGCGTGCTGGGAAGCGAAATAAAATTACGATAAAGCTCGACAAGCTTGTTCTCAACATCTCAAGACAAAATCCTCCCACCCCCTAGGTGGAGAACTGGCAAGCGAACGATGATTAAACTTGGTACGTTTCAGTTTGCTTGCACGCAGACACGGTGGAAAGTTGCACAAAATTGAACTCGTACTTGGGGATGGGAGGGATGTGATGGATTGGGTTTTGTGAGAGAGTGATTATGCTGTTTTTTTTTGCTGTGGGGAAAGAGTAGAACATTCTTATGAACTTGGGAGTGGTTTAATTTTGTTTCCATTTAAGTTTCCAGAATGTCAATTTAAGCGTGAAACATCTCTCTAACTACATTGCATACATTTAGGGGCAGCAGTGTTTCAGGTGAATAAACGTCCAGTCATGAAAATGAGATAATTTAACCGAGCCCCAACCACTACTAATTTGTTTTCCCTTTTCACCGGAACACAAACTTTGGCAATAAATCAGTCCCAGCATGGATCGATTTGTGTTGGGACCATCCCATACCATCAAAGAGCGCTTTTCCCTACAGCTCTTGTTTTTATTGAACGCTCCCTAAAGTCAGCACACATGCCAGTACAGTCC
>JXWZ01008572.1:0-10948 GCA_000956215.1 Anopheles farauti No. 4
ATTTTTGCACTTGATGGTTAAAATAAAAATAATTAAATTATTTATACTTCCTCCTAAGTGAAATATTATTGTGGCACAAAACACCCTGCTGGCTTGATGCATTTGATCTTGCGTCATGCAACACGATTCAATTAAAAATTATCGTCACACTGCATCGCACTAATGTCGTAGGTTATCCTGCGGCGCATGTGTCGGGTTAGGCAAACGGTTTAACGAGCTTCGAAAATATGATCACAAAGGCTCCACGCTGTCTTGTTACGGGCATCCCGCATTATGTTGACATTTTGCCGATATTGCAAACGGACTTTTTACACCGGCTTTTACTCGCTACGTTCGTGATCGATCCGGCCATATCTCATCTGCAGGTGCAGTCGGAGCGTTCGTGTATGCGCATTCAAATTCATCCTCACCATTATTAGACGGTGACGGTGGGGCGAGAGAGCGATCGAGCCCTCCAGTTCACATTTGTACCCTTTCGGGTCGTGGTGTTTCGTTTGTCCATCGGGAGAAAATCGGTACCAGGTCGCGCCGGTTGCGGTGGGGTGCGACGGCACGTTTTGCATCGCTACGTTTGGTGGTGCCGTTGGAGGTGGTTTTGATCTTTTCTTCCTTACGCGCGCGCCCCAGCTAATCCCACCGGCACCGGTGGTGCTGTGACCCTTTTATGGGCAATGGGCAAATGTGAAACGGCAGGGTGCGTTTTCGAATGGGGGGTGGAGGGGGAGGAGGGGGCGCGATCACCACACCGAACCACACATTGGCAGATAACATGAATACGTCTCGTCGGGTAATTGCATTTAATTGACATTTGAATGTATAATCGATGTGAGAATATCTAATTTATTGTGTTCATAATTTTGCTTTATTTAATTGATATTTTGCACAAACGGGCGTGTGTTGGGAGGCGGAGGTTGGCATGCTGGATCGTGGGGTACGTGCACTTGATCGTGCCTTTACGATCGGTTCGCCTCCTAATGGGCCGGTGCAACAGTGGAAACCGTGGACTCATAATTCAACGTGCTGGAGGACGACGCCATGTCTATTCTCTGGGGCACAGTAGACGAAATTAATAAATTACTATACCACATTTAGATGTCCCATTTCATGAACGATATATATATATATATGAGAGAAAAATAACTGATTTAAAAAAAAAGCTATAAATTGTAAAATATGAGCAAAATTTTTTTTTAAATATTTTTTTTGTGTTTTTTATTCAAAACGAAAAATGTAATAAAAGAACGATGGATTTTTCATTTTACTTCAAACGAAGCAAGTATTTTAAAATTTTGTAGAAATTATGTTGTGTATGAAAATGAATCTTCATTCTGTTTTTAACAAAAAAAATTAAATTCAAATGACGGATAGGAAAAAATAAAAAACAAATTTTATAATTTAAAAATTAAGATCAAAGAAAGATGTAAAGTATTTTCATTCTATATCCAAGAACACAAAATCTCACTGGCCAGTGGCGGCTACTGGGGCCTCCAGGTGGTAGACCGCCTCCAGTGCTGCTGCAGCGAGACCCTTGGCCGTGACGAGACGCTACAAATTCCGCTGCAACCTAGACACAGACACCGGCGAGTGACACCCGCACCCGATACGCGTAAGACATAAAGCCGGCGCGTGAAGCGCGTGGGCTTAAACGGCTTCGGTGGCCACACGCAAACGGTGCGGAACCGTTTGCATTTGGTGTTGTTGTGATTTTAATTTCTGCTCCACTTCAAAGCAGTTTATTTTCGCATGCGCTTATCTAATCACCCCCGGTCATGCTGCGGGTTGCGGTTCGGAATGTAGAACAAACGGCGGTAGAGGCGTATTGAGATGTAATCTTGGCGTTACGCTGTTGCCAATAATGCAACGGGAAAGCTGAGCGCTGATAAAATTGGCCAGTGGGTTGGTACTGTTTACGTTGCTAAAATCAGGTGTCTGATGAAGACAGATAGGTACATGAAGTAAGTGATCGATTGGTGGGAAAGATGGGATTTAAAAACGAAAGTCCTGTCCAGAGCTCGAAGTTTTACAGTATTTCTACTGGAATAACGAAATTAACGATCACTTTCACACCCAATAGTGCGTTATTTATTCTTGATAGTCGGTTTAGGCAACACTCCATGATTTTTTTTCTCCAAAAGTTCAAGCAACCTCCAAACGATGTCAACTGCTTCCATTGCGCTCATAATTTTCCTCTATAATAGCAGCAGAAGAAAGTAATTTATTCAACACCACTTGTACAGAGCGCAGTTCATGCTCGTGCTTGCTCCCAGAACGCGAGCTTTCTCCTTTAAAGCGATTCGGGAGCCAAATCGGTAAAAGACAAAGACGTGACACTCTGGCGCACCATAACTTACGCGTTTAGACGACACTTTACCAGCTCCTTGGAATGAACCCTCAGCGCAACGTACGGGTTAAAGATGTTAAGATTGGTTCAAGGTCAGTTTGCTGCTCCATTACCAGCACGCTCGATGCGTTTCACAGCAATTTCGTAACAATGTTGAAGATATTTTACAACATCATTAACCGGCAGCAGGAACTACAGCGGGCTACCGAGCCCTCTTTCCGTACCGTCCCACGCACAAAAGGGAATTCCAACCGGTTCGCTTCGGTCGAGTCGAGTTATTGACACCTCGAAAATTCCCAAGATATGATACATTATTTATAGCACTGTTTGGAATCGGATCCGGTGCTGCCGCCAACTAGAGTCCGCCGGCTTGGTTTATCGTTTTATAGGCGGATAAATTGTTGGTTTAAGATCATTGGTTTTATTCAAGTTTTTTTATTGTATGCTACAATTGATGCCATGGAAAGGCCTACGAATTAGATCAGCTTGAAATGATTTTGATTAAAAAAAAATTAAATATGTTTAAAAGTGAAGCGCCGTTGCATAAGCTTTGTTAAAATTGATGGAAAAAATAGACAAAATAGACAATGGCAGAAAATGGCTTATTGCCATGGTTTAAAACATAGCTATTTTACATTTCATGCAACTTTTTATGACCATATATTAATTTTAGAAAATCTATATTTTAAATTCGATCATATGCTAAGTTTTAGAACAGGAAATGACTAAACATTTAAATATAAAGTAACATCTTTACTTCTCGGTAAAAATACCTACGCACGTAAGACTGCTGAGATTTATCGAGACCTTGAGGGAAGGCGTTTGTTCGCCAGTTGAATCTATGCCAAGTTTGCCGTTGACTAAGCATCATAGCACAAAACCTCATTCTGGGAATACCCGTGACGAACAAGAATCGGCACTAGATACTAGAGAAGTGCTAGGAAAAGGTGTATTAGATATTCGACAAATATTGACAGAAAATGATGTTTGAATGATGAATATTGTTTTTTTTAACTACTAGTATAGAATAAACTAAATAGTACAATTCGCGTTTCGTAGTTAACTTGCATGAGCTTATGATCAAAACCCGCAAGAGGGTTGCTCAAAATCAGGATTCATCGTACGTCTCGCATCGTGGCAATCTGCTGCATCATCTCTTCAAGTGTGTGTTCGTGCGAGGAACAGGTTGGCACACGATCGGGGAGGTTCGCGAAGGTGGTAGCAAATTGATCGGGTTAGTGCATACGTGCAGCAGCGGCCAGCGACAGACGACAGCGCGTGGAGAAAAAAAGCCCCAAACACTATAAATCATGTTTCGAAAGCGTTCATCTGTTCGCTTCCTCTCCGACGCGTTCCCGTGCAGCATCCCAGTTGCATCGGGAACGGACGGAGGAAGCGGAATGTCGCAATTGAAAATGTGCACATTGATCAAGCGTGCCTGTCCTCGCTGTCAAGCGCCATTGCCATGGTAACGTGGACGGGTACAAGTGTGTGCGAGACGAGCCGGAGAGAAGCCACCGCAGATCAAATGACAGCGGCTCGCATAGTTCGAGCGGCAGCAAAGTCACTATCACAGCAAGCGACGCTAGTTTGTGTCGAGCACAGAAGCGTTCGTGGTAGTGAAACGTATCCGTCACTGTTGTCGAGCCATTCGTGTCGAGAGAATCCCGAGGATTGGGGCCGGTGTTGCACCGCGGTGGCACGGCTTCCAAAGCCGTCCATCGATGGAGAGCTGATCGTGATCGGATAGTAGTGTATCGGGTGCGTCTGTGTGTCGCAAGTTCTGTCGTATTTTTCCACTTGCTCCGGAAAGAATCGCCAGCAAATCGGTTCAGAACGGAACGAAGCAGAAGACGGGCATCGCTTCTTCACCACAAAGTCACAAAGCAAACGTCACAAGAGTCGGTCGAACCAGTGGCACGCGTGCGGTTAACAAGTAGAACAAAAACAGGACAGTCCAAAGACACTTTCGAACAAAACTGGAACAGCTCCTGTGCTGTGTGCCGACGGAGATGATACGCGATACGTGATGCGCTCGTGCCCGCTGGTTTTGTTATTGTAGTTTGATCCGAGCTATGTCTGTGTTTGTTCGCATCCACTTCACCCATCTGTCACCGGAGAAGCTGCCTTCAGAACCGAACCGGCAGCATCTCCGCATGCGAGACGCGTGCTCAGCTTGCTAATGTGACACCGATGAAGCTGAAGAGAGTTCGTTGTATTTCTTGAACCTTTACTACGTAAAAGTATTTTTACCAAGTTAAACAGTACTCAAGTAAAAGTAAAAGTACTTAAAAGAAAGCTTAATTGGCCCACTTTGATTAGTTATTTCAAATTATTTTTACAAAATAAAAATTAATTATAATAACATTATTTGTAGGATAAAAGTGTGAAACAGTTTTTTTTACATATTGATCAGGTTAGGCATTTTTAATAGTTTTTGAGACAAACGATTTACCTTAAAGCAAAGGAATTAAAAATGCAGATTTATTTAGTTTCAACTCAAAGTGGCTATTTTGATCATCCGTTTGTTAAGAATTTAAACCTTTTTATTTGGAGGATTAAAATTTTTTTTCAAATATGCTTCTCCGTTTCGTACATTTGATGTGAATAATTTCAGAATAGAGCTTGATGATTGATACTTTAAAGTTGCTGTATTTGGTAAAATTTGTTTGAAAATGATGCGCAATGTGATTAAAATTAATTTTCAATTTGATACAAAACTATCTAACGTCACAAGGTGTAATCATTCCGAACTTGGCCATATGGTCTCGTAACAAACGGATGTATACACGCTCCAGAATTAATACATTATTAATCATCGTCGCCCAAGCGACGGGCTCAAGCCACACAAAAAGGAAACGAGAACAGCAAAGCACAAAAAATAATACACTAATACATTTGAGAACCAGTGTACTTAAGATGCGTACACGACACCCAACGGTCCGCACGCTTCTGGACCCGTGCGCAGGACTTAGTTCGATGGAAATGAGAGAAATTGTGAGTGCGACAACAACAAAAAAAAGCTCGGGACGAAAATTACATCGCGACGCCGATCGATCTTCCGTTGTGCGGTCGTGCGGATATGCTCCGTACCATATTTGTCGTGGTGGCGCTTCACCACAAATGGACTGATGGTTTCGAACCCGTGTTGCACCCGCAGAGAGGGTGAGCGGAAGGTGGCGGGTCTCCCCGAGGGGTCTCATATTTTGCCCAATTCTGGAGCAGCCAGACATAGCGACCCGTGCGGCCGGGCGGGAACAGCTGCACCGGAAAGGCATACTTCACTGTAGTGTTTCTCGGTTCAGTTCGATCGCGATCGTTTCGCTCAAGATTCTTCAGCAAAAAAAAATAAATAAAAAAATAAAACCCGTCCAGCATCCGAAGAACGCGTGCTGGATACGCGATGCGGCAAAAACGGTGCCCGAATCCCCGGACCCGGTCAGGTGGGTTGTTGAATTTTAAAACAATTAACCATTTTTGGAAAAAGGGGGCCCGGAAGGTGGAGAGCAGATTTGAGCACGCGCGAACGCGCACTTGTACGCCACCGACACGCTGCACAATGCAATTGCAGGTTTGTGGCGCGAGCCATAATGCGCTGTGGCGCTTGGATGCACTTTTAAGGAGAATGATATGGCACGTTGATACATTCGGTTCGTTTGTTACCGTTTGTTGCCGTTGCAGTACAGATGTTGGAGACTTTAGAAACAAAGAGGGATTTTTATTATGATTGAAAATATTTTAAATTGTATTTAATTTGAAAAAAAAAACATAAATTTGATTATGCCATTTTTTACACGTATTTATACGCACAATCGTCATAGCTTTGTCACAACTGACATTTGATTTGGAAAAGAAATCACACGTCCAGTGATGCATTAAGCGTACGTAATAAAGTATTAAAATCACATTTATCGATCCTCATAAAAAAGCACCACATAAACATAAACATAACACCGGTGGACATAAATCAACGGTCGGCATAATGGATGGAGCTGCAATGGATAATAAATGCAGTGGTCGCTTGCACGACCCAGTCAGCGGGAGATTGCAAATTAATTTATTGCTACCCCGTCCACGGATCGTCATCATTCGTTCACCGAAATATTGACAGTGAAATGCAACATGCCAACCCGACGACCACAATGGGACATCATCAATCCCGCCGAGGCAGGCAGGCGGTTGACGTGATGGAAATGTTGATAAACTACTGGTGGTGCTCGTCTGCTTTGCCGTTGTTCATCTCTCCTGTGTTTTATGAAGCAGTGGATATTTTTTGGTTGCTTTCCTTCTACGGCATGGATAAACTGTTGCGGCTCTCTGGGGCGGCAGCAGTCGAACCCACGTTTAATGGGATGCGGGACGTATCCTTCTGCATCATAACTAGTGGCACTAGAAACGTGGTACACATTACACGTGTACATGCAATTGTTAATACGAAATTAGCGTGATTCAGTGTCATTTTGAATAGTTAATAGTTTCCCGTGCCCGATGGACGGGACATTTCCGAATCGAAATCCTGCCCGGGATCGTTATGAGCGTGGTACGCGAGAAATGAGTACATCGCATTACGGCACAACAACAACCCCCACGAGTTTGCTGCCACGGTGCGATGGAATTTGTGTTTCATGTCGTGCCTTGCGGGGCACGATGGTCATGGATGATGATGGTGTGGGTGTAGTGAAAGCCTTCCTTCCCTGCAGGCTAACGTTGGGGATCTGATACGGATTGCGATCAGATTGCGATCGGCTTGCAATTATGGGTTATTTGGATAGGGAGCATGATAAATAAATTAGCACCTCCTCAGAGGCCGCCAGTTGGGCTGCGAGCGGTGGCGGACTATGAATGTCTAATGGGGGGAAAAAAAGAATGGCCCCCATTGGTTGCTTTGAGGAGTTGTGTGGCAAAAGAGAAAAGCGCATTGAGCTTTCTGCTGCCTACTGGCTAACAGTGCACTGCAACTGGTGAGCCTCAAATGGAACCTTTAAGCTAATACGATGTTTAGGGCTATATTTTCTCTGTACTTAAATAAAAAAAAATGATATAGAAGAAGTAAAGGATATAATTATAAATATTTTAAAACAATGTTTGATTTTTTTGGGAATTAATTTTTATATCTTTGTAAACAGTTTTTCCCATTAATTTCCAAAGATATAGTTAAAGATATGGTCAAACATATGATCAATAAAAATGATCGTGCACTGTACGAGAGAATATTTATTGTTCATTTGCGCCTGACCTGCCTTATACTGCGTCCCACGAGTTGCAGCCGATCCATGTTGGCCGGGGAAAAAAAAAAGAAGTAATAAAAAAAAAACATGTTTTGACATGTTTTCATTCCACGCTGAAAATGAAATAAAATCAACGGCTAGCGAAGGGAAAAGAGTCATGCAGTACATTAAAATCTGTAATTGATTTTTATGGTTCAATAATGAAGCGATAAGCGAACGCATGCAGGTAAGCATTATTTAGCTATTAACGTTTGAATGCAAAGGCAATTTCGAGACAATTTTAAATTAATTTACACCCAAGCGGAAACGTTTGTTTTCTACGTTTTAAATTTTGCTGCTGCCAACTGCCGCTTCGCACTATGCCCTGCTGCGCCCTTTCGTTCGGTCAGCCTGTAGGTGTATGAAAATATGTGCCCGACATCAGGTGGCATAAGTTGGTCGGAAAGCGTGCAGATAGACACGGTTTAGGTGGCATGTTCAGCATTAGGTATTATTTATAGTTACACCCGTGCTAAAGGCTTCCCCAGGGCATCAATCACGATTTTGCGACGCAGCCTAGCCAGCTGAAAAGCCAGCTGGAACGTATCGTGTCTCGAAAAGTGGGTGGCAAACTGACCCACCACCGACCCGGCGGGAGGCTGGGTTTTTTGCGAGTGTGAAGAAACTTTATAAACATTCGTAAAATATGGCATTGTGTTCGGCCGTATCGTACGCAGCACGACGTTGCGCTACGGTTAACACGTGAAATTATTTATTCAGTGGACCAGATAATAAAGCTTGCAAGGAAAATAAAGCGTTCCGCGGCAGGTTGGCTGGTTCCTCGCGTCCAGTTGACCCAGTTAACTGCGGGTGCTACATGCGGGGCCAATAAAGCGCGTGTCGCTGAGTGTGAGTGCATCTCTCAGCTCCGAATGCACACCGCACCTGGGACAACAAATGTGTTCGGCGCGATCCGGTAAACCACACCAACCTTCCAGTGAAATTCAAATTTCACACTCCACGGACACCGGCTAATGAGCGAAAAGTTATAGTTTACTATTTATTTACCTTCTCGCGCGCACGGCCGGCGATAGCCAATAACACGACGGCCCGGCAGATCGCGCACCACTCTCATCACGAATTGCAATTATTGCCTGCACGCGTCCCATAGAAAATAGTGCGATGCAAGACGCGATCTTCCGCCACCGCCGGCAGACTTTCATCGAACGTTTTTTGTTTTGTAATCAGCCATCGAACTCTGTGGGCCAGCGCAAAGGGCTCGGACACGGCTCGTACGGTGCAGATGCATTATGGTGCCGCTTTTTTTATTTTTTAATCCCCTCCTACAGTGGCACTCTCCGCGTGCAACAATCAAACCGACCCGCGCGATAGGCCGGGGTCACGCTTATTGTTTGTGTCCCATCGGTTGCTGTTGTTGTCACCGTTTCCGAACACAGCAAACGGCAGCCTGATAGGAGCCCGCGCCACGTTAGGAGCATATGTGCGATAGGGTTGGCTCATTAACGGCGGGAAGGGAACGGGCGGAAACGGTGCTAAAGCCATAGCAATAATATTTGTGTGATCTTGGGACCGCCCGTGCAATGAGGCGCATCCTTCTAACGTCGAACGTCAATCAATTAGACGGCGTCCTTCAGGGTGCATTGCTATAAACGTTATGCGTATCGGTAATGTTACTCAATCGTCACGTGCCTGTAGTACATGAAACGATGGCTTCATTCCGACGTTGGGAATTTAAATAGCATAGCTGAGCGCTTCAATTGCTCAATTTAGTATCAAAAATATGATGCAATCAAGTGAACAGTATTAATGAGTCATTTCAATGGGAGATTCAATTTGTTTGCGATTTTTTTTTCATGCAACTTGTTGTGCCGAGTTTAGGTTCTCTGATTTGTGGGCTTTGACTTTAAATGTTCCATCAAATTGATACAATTGGGCTGGTTTGGGTTTTTTTGTAATTCAAGTATAAATGGGAGAAAAAACATGAAACAATTTAATGTAAAATTCTTAAAGGCATAGTAACATAAAAATGATTTTAACAAATAACATTTGTTTTGATCGCTGTAAATTAAAAATTGATAGAACATTAAATATAATCAAGAAATAATCAAGTTTGACCTTCAAAATTTGGCTAAGAGCTAATTATAATCGTTGGACTCTACATGTTTTCTTCTTCCACTTCTTCTTATTCTTCATAAATATTAGTCCAAGGTTGCATGGTCTTCATCCATGGTGGCATTGGATCCATTTGTGCTACTTTTGAATATGTCAATTTGATTAATTGTTTCTAGAAGTGGCTTTAAATCTTTTGTTACTCAAGGAGTAAAGCAACTTACTAAACCATACGTCGAGCACACTGGATTTCTTGCGGATTAAAATCGATCTCGTACATAATTGAATCGAACTTAGGAGTCAAAATATGAAGGAATATATGAACATAAACATGACATGTAATTTAATTTCTGACGCAAATATCGTTTCCGTGCCATCACGAAAGGCCTTGATTGGCGCTAAATTTAGATTGGGGCGATAGAAACGTGGAAGTGAGCATTGCCGTCCGTTATCTTTATGACATCGTGCAAAGATCAGCTCTATTACGCACCTTACTTGCTAACGAGAAAATCCTATCTCGTCATCCATTTGAAATTGGTGGATGGAACGAAAATATGTAACGCTCAGGCTATTTATCTTCCACCAGAAGCAGCTGATTGGTCCCGGTTGCGGAAAGTGATCGTTGCTAGTTTTCTCATCGTAAAATTCAAATATGAAATTTAGACGAATTTGTGGCCCAAAAGCGCAGTGAATCATCGGACAAGCGGTACGATTTCGTGGTAGCATCAATTGTCAACACGCAACACGTGTGGGAACATTTTAACGATCTTGTTTGCACGCGTGTTAATCCGAACTTCCGAGTAGATTGCAACCACCGGAACCGGTGTGCGCGGGATGAGTGATGCGGTAACAAGCGGCCCCAAAACAAAATACCGATGAATCACCGATTGAAACCGAGGGGGCAACTCCACTTAGGGTAGCGCCGTATTGCGCTTGACTTATGATGCGACGTCGTCATCGGCGGCGCCTATCGGTGAGTTCGGTTCGATTTCGGTGCCGATGGTGGTGGAGGGTGAATATCTTGTTCCACGAATTCCGAGCATGTGTCACGGGGCTGGAGCTCGTGTTGAATCCATCAGAAAAGAGAAACGATGCAATGATCTTCACTGCCCCGTTTGATGATCGTTTGACCAGATGAGACGTTCGCTCGAGAGTGACCAATTCTATCATTAGCAGATGGTCCTTTTTTGTCTGGCTGTGCCAGAGTCGGTTTGGAATGCTGAATGTCTGAGCTGCACTTCATATGTTTTGCTAACCACTACACCATCCC
>JXWZ01008581.1:0-10982 GCA_000956215.1 Anopheles farauti No. 4
GCCCCCCTTGGCGAGTGATGGGTTGTTCCCCTTCGGTTTATTTTCCCTTCCGATTCCCTCGTTACCATCGGCCCGGGATCAGTGACTGCCGGCCGTTTGTGCCAAAGCGAAACAAGTGCGCACGATACGCGATGCGGAAATATAATGCGCTAATGTTGTACCGGGGGATCCGATTGCCATCAGGGCCAGACCCTCCCAACGGGTTGGTTACGATCGAACGATAAATAATAGTTTAACTTCCGCTGCCTAGTTTCGTTCCCACAGTCTTGCTTGCAAGTGGGTAAAAGAACCTGCTCGGTATCCTTTCACTTCGAGCAAAAACGGAAGAATACACTTGTTGTTTGTTGCTTGTAAAAAAAACACTAAGTATACTCCCAAAGGAGTTGGAATCGGGTCGTGAGAGTCACGCGTTGGTTCTCACGACAGGTTTCACACCGCAAGGAAAAACGCACCTTCTTACCGAGCCGCGCCTGTAACTTACGGTTTAATTTACGAAATTTCCTTTCAATTGTTCTTTGCAAAACTCAAGCTCCCCGGGAAACTGCCGGGTCTGCGCGTCGCTTTGGTTTTTAGGTGAGGCTCATTTAATAATGGCACCCGTTATCTAATTACGCAAATTGAACGTCTCGTGAGCCATTTTCTTTTGCGTACGGGCGCTGGTGTTTCCCCAAGATTGCGCACCACAACACCCGCGCTGGTAACGGGCAAATGGACCATTAAATACGGTGTACGGGGTGTTCGCCTTCTTCCCCGGTTCCGCGACAGGATTACGCTTCCTACTTTCCGCCACACCGTGGCAGTTAAGTGGCCACTTTTGCCCGGTAATTATGAGCCGAGTTTGTGCTGCGAACGCTGGATTTAAAAACAACAGCAACAGCCCGCTGGCCACTGGGAGCCTGACGCTGATGACATCCTTTTCGCTGCAACCCGTGTGGTTTCGCGCGTGTTGGTGCGTGATGAGCGTCGAGCGCGGGTGGTTCGGAGAGGGGGAAGATTTTCCATTTTCCCTAATGTTATTAGATTGTGCTTATTTATCAGTAACGGTTTCAATTATGCTTGAAGTTTATGAAAAAGGCAACCCGCCAGACCAGACCAGAAGGTGGTAGCGGAGCGGGTCGAGCAGAGCGACAGCGGGAGAGGACAGCTTTTTCTTTGATTAGATGCTTAGGTGCACAATCGTACGATAATTACAGCGAAATGGCAAGTAATCCGGAGCACCGTTGTTGCCCGTGTGGATGTAAAAGCTGCTGCACAATCCGGGTAGAAACGATGGCGCTGGGAGTAGTTACTTTACTAAATGATTGTCCGTAATTAGTGCGTGAGTAAATTTGCATCAAAATGAACTGGAAGTATGAAAATAATGAAAGAATGTTAATTTGTAATGAATAAGCGGAACGTTAAAAAAGCATTGTCAAATATTCCATGCAGATAAGTGAACATTTGGAAATATTTCATAATAATGATTCTCAAAATGCTAAGATTATGGTTGCTATGACGTTTGTCAATTTAAAATAACATTAAAAAAAACTATATTTCATATCCAAGCATGACATTACTTGACCCTAGATTGAACAAGTATGTTCTTAGCTGCTTATTTTTGACAATTTGCGCTAAACATTGTGATCAACGAAATACCTAAATATTTGTTGCTTTTGCCACTTGCCAACAGATGTAGCAAACAAAGTAAAGGAAGACTTAAAGCTAGTCTCCATAAAGTAAAATAATAACATTCCTACAGTAAAAATGTATGCTAAATATGAAAAAATACCTCTAGCATTGATTAATAAAAACGTTAATTCAACATTGGCCGTTGTTTGCATAGCAGCATCGTCAGTCCTATAGTCCGTTCTTACACAGGCTTCGCTTCCAGGGTGGGAAGTTGCAGTTCGTCCTGTTGCAAATAATCCTATCCTTCACTCCATTACAGCACAGCTTTTCCATTCCCCCTCGCCACACGGCTCAACTGCTGTAATCAGCCTCTCCGGCAAAGGCCGGGGCTGACCAGCAAGGATACGTTGCGTTGCAGAAAATGGCTAAATTAGTTAAGTACTCAACTGGCCGGGTTAACGCTGCTAAAGTAATTAGCCGACAGTCGGCGGACATACAAATAAACCCATGTGTGTGTGAGTGTGTGCCGGTCTCTTCCATGTTTGCATACCCATACGGCTCGCCACCTCTCGCTGCGTTTCACTGCAAATTCCAACAATGAAAACTATCACGAACCTGTGCGCTTGGGAGCGTGTGCGCAAACATTTCGACTCACGCCACCCAAGGTACCCAGCGTGTGCTCATGAGAATGGAAAAAATTCGATTAATGTCAATTACAATTTACATAATATTTGCCACGCACGGATGCAGTTGTGCAGTCGGTGCACAATTTATGGTGGTTGGCGGAGTCGGTGGAGTACGATGCGATGCGATGCACATTCCCAGCAACGCGGAGGATGCGTTTTCGAATGCGTCCTGCGGATAATTTATGATGTCCCGCAATATCGCTTTTTGCGCTTACGATGCAACACGACGGCGCATTGTGGTCTTACCGGTTTCTGATGCAATGGATATTTGCAATGTGCATTCGCACCGAATGCACCGATACAGGCGGGGTGTGTGTATTTGTTTGTGTGCAGTGGATAGATTTATGAACGACGAAATGCAACGCGCCACTTGCGACGCGGTCCGACCACCGGACGCGGGACTTTGAATGGTGGACATAAATTTTGTCCAGCTTTACCGGCCTAAAAAAAGCTGAGAAGCGCAGGATCCTTCAAAACCGGAAGCGTGAGGTTCGCGTGTGTGGTGCGTGATTGAGTTTGACTTTGTATAAATTGAACCAGAAATCAAAAGCCCATACGAGGGAATACCATGCCCCGCCGGGCGGAGGGCAAAACGATGCAAAAAAAGGCTCTCGGAAGACTAGGGACTAGACACAGGCACGCATTGCTGATTGGCGTCGTACGGTGTGTTGGAAAATAATTAACGAAATTAAATGAATTTATTTGTTTTGCACCCGGCAACGGTTCGGGTCGCGCTGGTCGTCTGGTCGGACGCGCTGGCAAGGGCGACTCTGGTGGTACGACCGAAGCTGAAAGAGACACTTTGTGGCCATAGCTCAAATTTTATTTCGGCTCTGTTTGAAGTGAAATATTGACAGTGAGACCGTTTTTATGGCCGTTAGCCTTTGGCGCTTGCTGTGGTGACAAATGGACTTTCATCCGAGTAGGCTGTGCTCGCAGGCTTTAGGTCTATTTGAAAACCAACTTTTACGACTTGTTATTGTAAAAGAGCCGTCTAAGGGAAAGTAATTAACGGAGGTGAAAAATTAGTTGTACTTATTTACATAAGATTAATTTCACTTTTTTCACTCCACCGTTTGAGTAATCCTAAAAAAACAAACACACAAACATCAAATGAAAAACAAAAATTAAATCAAGCCGACTGACAGCATCCGAGCAGGCTTGAAACACTTCAGAACAACCCTGTGACGATGGGTTCTTATCAACGCACTTAAAGCCATACAATACACAAACAAGCAAACCAGCTGATCTGTCGGCTGCAAGCATACACGCACATTCAAATGATCGATAATGGTAAGACATCGTCACTACACTATCGCCGTCAATTGGCGCTTGCAGTAGTGTTTGAGCGATCTACCAGGTTGACGTTCGGAGGCAGCAGTTTTGCTTTGTTTGCTTTGTTTTTTGTTGTTGTTGTAAACTTAAGCGTATGATGCTGCGATTGAAGATATTTTCTGCTAGTTTAGTGATAGTTCTCGCGATAATTCCGAACTCCCGCGGAGGATTACCGCTGGTGGCGACTACGTGGAACTTTACGAACGCAACACTGAGAGGTAGTGTGTTGAAATTATTGTTTCGTGTGCTGTGCTAATGCTGTACACATTTCTCCACAGCCTATCAGTCGCTGACGGTGGGAGAGTTTGATCCGATTGAGGCGTTGGTGGAAGGTTGTAGCGTTTGCGAACGCGAGCAGTGCGATGGAACGGTCGGGTACGGTGGCAGTCCGGATGAGAACGGTGAGACGACGCTCGATGCGATGCTGATGGACGGCACTACGATGGACATTGGGGCGGTGGCGGCTCTGCGGGACATTAAGCATGCGGCCGAGGTGGCGAAGCACGTGCTGCGAAATACCAAGCACACGCTGCTGGTAGGAAGTCAGGCAACGGATTTCGCACTTATGATGGGCTTCAAGAAGGAATCACTGCAAACGGACTCCTCGAAGAGTATGTGGAACCAGTGGAAGAACAATCACTGTCAGCCAAACTTTTGGAAGGTGGGTCGCGCGTGTTGATATCTCCTGTGCCGGATGGGGAAAGACTTGGGAGATAAAGCGTTCAAATGTCATCTGAAGAGGAAAATGATTACGCCATTGTCATCGTGGGAGATAGAGATAAGAGGTGCGATTTGAGTTGGGTACATTTTGATGCGCATTTTCGTCTTTCACAGAACGTAATCCCTTCACCGTCGATGTCTTGCGGTCCTTATGAGCCAGTTTCTGCCAACACCGTTCACCATACCTTGCATACCGTCCCAGAGAGAACCTCCGGTCGATCAGAGCTTTCGTTCGGTCGATACAATCACGATACTATCAGCATGATCGTGATCAACGGTGACGGACACGTAGTAGCGGGAACGTCCACTAATGGAGCGCGTCATAAGATTCCCGGCCGTGTGGGGGACTCTCCCATTCCCGGCGCGGGAGCTTACGCTGACTCGGAGGTAGGAGCGGCAGTGGCCACCGGTGATGGTGACGTCATGATGCGCTTCCTACCGTCACTGCTAGCCGTTGAGAGTTTGCGGAACGGACTGGACCCGGTAGAGGCCGGTCAGCGGGCAATGGGAAGAATCGCCAAGTATTATCCTTCCTTCGTCGGAGGGATTGTGGTGGTAGCGAAGGACGGCAGCTATGGAGCAGCCTGTCACGGTATGGAGCAGTTTCCGTACTCCGTAGCCGATGCAGCAGAGACGAACGGAGAGGTGCAAGTGAAAACTGTGAAATGTCAAACGAATCCTTAAAATCACCCTTCAGAAGATAAACAGATTTAAGCAACAATTTACTACACTTCAAGATTGCTCATCATTAAGATTGCTTTCGTGGAAGGTGATTATCCGGCATTTATTACAACATGTTGTGACCCCAAAATAAACGGCTTTAAGAAGTTAAACCAACCCGACTGGGCCACCCTCACGCCGCCCGGATAAGAAATCATCAATCGTAATCCAATAAAAACGGTCACCTTCGGCGTTTGTTTTTGTAACGCAAAGGAAACACGGGCCGTGTCGCTGGGGTAAGCGTAAACCATGCGCTCTGTCTCGTTTCTGTAGTAACCTAAATGCATCGCAGACTCAAAAGTTCTTGGCTGTACAAGTTAAATACCCCGGGAAAAAACAGCACCGAAATCTGTGTTGAATGTGTTGAAAAATAAAAACTGCAAATAAAATGTTGCACTCCGGTTCGTTTCCGCCTGAACGCACCACCAGCCGTTTGGGATTCGGTGTTCGGAGGAGCGGTGGGGACGCCATTGCAAGAATGTCTAAGTAAAGCGTCGTCGTAGTCGTCCGTTCCACAGGGATTCGTCCCAAATTGTTGGCCCGGTTGTTTTCCTTCTGGGTTTGTTTGCGTTTTTTTTTGTAGTTGTTGTTGTATCATCGCATTTGTGCTTAGCATGTCCCAGCAAGGGGGATTTTCGCAGGCGGGCACCTACACAACCGCTTTTGTGCACACCGAAACCAATACGAACGAATAGAACTAGTGCGACGTTCACGTAGAAATCCCTGGAAATACTGCATCGCAGGGTAAGAAAAGCATTTAGCAAGCATGTCTACACGAGCAAAAGAGAATTTATTGAGGAAAAACTCGAAAAGGGTGTTGAAAAAAATTAAATAACATATCCGTGACGTCACGACCGGTCTCTCCGATATCCTGACAATCGGTGGAAAATGCTCCCAGCGAGCTCTCATTGGCTGTTAGGTTGTTGGAGCGCGTAGCCACGCCCATTTGCAATACAAGCAAGGATTTTCCCCTACACGAGGGGTTAGTGGATTGTGTTTTTTATTTGAGCTTAGGGTGAGCTCGTCCTTGCGCATTGAACAATCGGCCTGCTCTGTTTTCGTTCACTCTCGAGGGTGCTTACGAGCACGTGTCAGCTACGGACGATGACGGGGAAAGAGAAGAATCATGTCCTGTTTCCAGCATCCAGATGCTACAAGGACTGCAAGAATGGAAAAGGACAGCGAGATGGCCGCTTGCAGCAGAGGTGCTGTGGTTGCGTACGTACTGCGTGCGACATGTGTTCCTCGCCTGGTGTTGTAGGGAAATTGCGGGGGAACAATAGACGTTACCACCAGCAGCCCTTAGCCAGTGCAGCATCAGATGGGCTATCGGGACACAGGACAGGCTTTGAGTTCACATTTATTGAATTAAGCTTATCATTTGATTTCGGCAAATGCAAGCAACCGGTCGCAACTGAGCAGCAGCAGCAGCAGCAGGTTCTTGCATCGTCCGGAAGTTGCACAGCGAAGTTTGAATCGAGAGTTCGGTGTGGTCGATAGGCGTTCGTGTTCGGTGTCAAGTGGTACGCTGACTCTGTGAGTTGTCCAAACATAAAATAGCAAATAGTTGTCCAATTTTGTGGTGTTTTTATAGAGTGATTTACTTGTTAATGGTGTAACCTAAACAACTAACTAATACTAGTGTAACTGGTATCTTCGAACTGGTGTAGGTTCGATTACGATTCGAAGCGCGTTAAATTGTTTCCGAATCCATCCACTCATTACTGATCATCAAAATAAAGATAAAGTTTTCCTCGCTCTCTCCCTTCTCGCACCACGACGCGAATGGGCAATATCCCATCAGCAGGTGCGGAAAAACATTGCGTAGTGACGACGTGAAAATCGGTCCATTCTCTGGTGTTGAGTGCGAAAAATTCATGGATAATAAAAATAAATAACGCCCCAAAAAGCGGCGAAAACAAAATTGCACATCAACAATTCTACCACACCGCCGGGTATTGGGGACGGAACACACCGGAAGCGGCAAAACTGACAGACATTTCGACGCGTGTACACCGTGTACAGGCCGGACGAACGGAATCTGTGAAAACGGGGTGCAAGTGCGAGAGGGAAAAATAGAAAAAAAAAATCAAACAAAAATCGAGTGTAAAATACTGGGCAACCGAAGCACCGAAAAAGAATGGTACGCGCCAAACCCAGCGGAGCGGGAAATTAATATTTAATTTCAATTCAACCAAAACGATCCGTGCGCGATTTTTTGTTTTGTTTTCACCAACCTGGTTTCGGAAGTGTGGAAAGGAGCCGAATTCGGGCGTCGGTTTCGGTACGAATCGAAGTGTGTGTGTGTGTTTTCGCGGTGAAATTGAAGCTTGCACACGGCCTGCTGGGAGCAACCGATCAGTGAAAGTATTATTGCAATCAGCATTATCATCATCCGCGTAGGCATTGCGCATCGTGAAATCGAGCGATAAATTGAGTGCGCCTGGAAGGTAGGCAGCACACGGATCACCGGCATCGCGGTCGCGGTCGTGGCAAAGTGTTGGCGGCGCATTGACAATAGGCGTGTGTTTTGAATAACTAAGTCATCCAAAGTCAACAGGAGAATCCCGCATTGAAGAGCTCAATCTGTCTCTCTCTCTCTCTCTCTCACTGCGTCGCTAGACTGAATAGTAAAAGAGTGTGTTTTTGTTTTTTTCTTCGTGGTGACCCGGTTCCAAAAAAGTCGTCAAAATTTATCCTCACGATATGGACTATTCGTACCTCAACCAGGCGGCAGCTAGCTTCGACTCTAGCTGCCTCCAGGGTGGGATGGATCCGACCGGGCTCGGCAATATGCCGTGCTCGTACGGCGATCTGACGTCCTGCAGTCAGATGTCGCAGGCCGCCTATCGCTATACGGCGGCCGCGGCATCGATGGCCCGGTCGTATAATCCCGTCGGCACCGGCGTTGGACCGGGCAATGTAACGATGAGTGCGCTGCATCATGCGGCCGCCGCTGCCGGACCGGGCTCGCAATGCTCGGTGATGGGTGGCCGAACGCATCAGGACGTGCATCGGGCTTCGATGTTCCAGACTTCGATGAATTTGCAGTGTAAGTACAGCAAAGCCTGTTTCAGGAACTGACAAGATGGATTAGGCAACTCGGAGAAGCGTTTTCGGAGAGCCTTGCAGTGATATTCGGGCTCGAAACTATCGATTTCTAATCTTTTTCCTTCATCACACATCAAACGCCTGTCACTACAAGCTTCAATCCCAATCGAATTGCTTTAGGTAAACGTAAAAAGTTTATTGATTGCTGGTTTGGTTATGAAATACTTACAATCTAGGCGGCCATGACGAACGAAACAACGTTCGCTCGTTTGACCGGTTCGTCGTATGAAATCACACGCGTTTGTCTTTATACCCTACCTAACCTGATGACTTGTGTGACTACGGCTTCTTACACAATCGCACCAGATGCAGTAGGAACACCGTTCGATAGGAACTGTTTCGCTCTCGTATATTATCTATAGAGTAGCACTAGGAGGGAAAGCTCGCGCTTTATGGTGGCCTCGCCTTTACTTAAGGTTGTCTTTAATGCTAAAATGTACAGATCACTTGTGTCTTTTTAAGTTTTCTAAACGATACGTAGAAAGAAGGGGAAAGAGGGGGATTAAGGAACTGCGTCATACTGTGCGATGATCGTGGTTTCTTGGTTGTTGTCGTTCGCTTTAGGCGGGGATACTCTTGCGGCGACACTCACGGATGGCCTTATCCAGTTGCTCAAAGTCATAGAACACACGATACTCGAGATCGGCACCCTCGAACACGTTGCCAACGGAGGGTTTCAGGTTAAGGAAGAGCAGTAGCTGATTGCGGCTCTTGAAGTCTTTGATAAGCGTATCGATGACCTGGGCAGCGGTAAAGTCCGCACCGTAGATGTGCGTACAGTCGATCACGACCGGAATCTGGCTCTTGAGGCCGTGTTTGTTGATCAGATTACGCACATAATCCACCGAAGGGAAGATGAGGCAGCGATCGGGTGTTAGCATGAGATATTTCACCCCACACGGTGTGACCGCCTGGTCCATGTGGATTTTGGGCCTTGCGGCGTGGTACAGGATGAACAGTATGTTCAACCCAATACCAACGAGGATGCCATACTCCAACGGCAGTGCAAGGCACGCGACGAAGGTGGCGATTCCGGGGATAAGGTCCGTCTTCTTGCTGCGCCACATCGGCTTCACGACGCGTACCTCGATCATGAAGATGACGGCCGCGATAATGATTGCCGCCAAGGCAGCGCGCGGGATGTAGAAGAAGTACGGTGTGAAGAACAGCAGCGCCAGAATGACTAGCAAACCGGTGTACAGACCACCGAAAGGTGTCCGTACGCCACTGGCATTGTTGACGGCACCACGGGAAAGTGCACCGGTACCGGGGTACCCCTGGACGAACGAGTTCGCAATGTTGGACACACCGATCGCGATCAGCTCTTGAGTTGCATCGACGGGCTTTCCGTCAGCTGGGAGGGGGGGGGGGGAAGTAAAATGTTAGTGACCGTTCGAATCGAGTCGAGTTTGGCACCCAAACTGTTGGGACGTGACTTACCGAAAGCCTTGCAGATGGCAATGTTCTCGAGCAAAGCAATCAGCGGGATGACGATAAGCATCGAACCCAATCCCTGCAGCATATCACCGAAGCTTTCATACTCTTGAATGACCGTTCCATTACCATCGACTATCTCCGGCACGGAGAACGGTGGAGCCTGCACACTCGGTAGACCGCTGGGAACGTCTCCGATCATGCGGAACGGTTCCTTACCGTTCTCGTAGAACGCCGCTCCGATAGCGCCACAAACTACCACGATAATGGCATTCCGAGCCGTTCCGATAAGCCACAGCGATTTGTTGATGATCTTCTGCATGGTCGACTGATCGCACGCATCCGGCGGTCCAACCTTTATGCGGGGCAACAGCCGCATCAGCAGCAGCACAACGATGCAGATAAAACCCATCAGCGCATCGCCAAGCTGGGTGTTGTGGATGTCGTCTATAATCGAAGACCACTGCTCGATGAAGGTGTTCCCTTTGGCGGCGATACCCAGCAGGTCCTTCACCTGCGAGCTCAAAATGATGAGCGACACGGCGGATGTGAAGCCGGAGCTGACGGGACCGGACACAAAATCGATGAGGAAACCCAACCCAAACAGTCCCATCAGCAGCTCGATGATACCGCTCAGGAAGCACAACAGAACGGCCCTCTGCCATACGCCATCGCATGCCTGGAAGGTGAGCAGCGAAGCGATTGCCGTTGGTCCCATCGGGACGTCCTTGCAGGAACCGAGCAGAATGTACACGAAACAACCAACGAACGAACCATACAGACCGTACTGGTGGATGGAAGGAAGAGAATGCCCACATTAGGTGATATACATTTGCAAAGTGCAAACTTCAACTCCTTTACTTACGGCCGCGGGCAGTCCGGCGATGCTACTGTAAGCAAGTGCCTGAGGGATAACGGTGAGTCCGACGGTGATACCGGCCACCAGATCTCCGACCGCATCATCCGCGCTGTACTTTGGCAACCAATTCAGCACTGGGACACGTTTGTAGAGAATCTTGCGACGACATACGTTCTTGTACTTGCGCCGAAACCAGGGTCCAATCGAACGAAACTGATCCATCATCGATTGCTTATCGTCCGTTACTGTGCGTGAAAGGGGCAACGTGAAAGGTCTCCCACAAAACTCGTGCCACGTGAAGTAGTTACTTACGGATGAACTCGTTGCTGCCACGATAACCGACCACATCCTTATGGATCGGTGGTACACTGAGCGAGTGCTGGGAACCGCTCAGACCGTGGATGTTGTAGACCGAGGCCGATTTGATCTGGACCTTATCCAGCTGGGTGTCACTTGAAGTTCGTCTGTGCGGCAAAATCGAAGCAGAAAGAGAGAGAGAGAGAGAGAGA
>JXWZ01008584.1:0-11205 GCA_000956215.1 Anopheles farauti No. 4
CGTGACCACTACACCACCGGGCCGCCCCGGAAACGAATGTAAATTTGTTTAAAAAATCAAATCCAACTCGTTTATACATGATTCATCCATACTTCGTCGCTATGGTTACCAATGTCTAAACCTCAAGCACCAACAACTCCGTAGTCTATCGTTATGCGTCAAAGGCAATTTTGTTCGTCACCGACAAGCTGCCCACCGGTTATCTGATCCGATCACCGACCACATTGTAAACCCACAAAATTGATAAGGAAACGGTTCACCAGCTTCTACGTACCAGTGGACGAGATTCCCTAGCACTCCCCCAGAAACAGCCCGCCTTGATCGGCCTTGCAAGTGTCGGACCGTGACGGAGTAAATTAACTCTTATTTCTTCCCTTACCTGTGGCACCAACCACTCCTTCTACGACCAACACGAGTCAACTCGGGACTCAAAAACATCAACATCCACCCTGACGCCCAGCATCCGTTGATCGACGACGGGAGAATGTTCGCCACCCGATACCGGTAGTGCTGATAGTGGTTGAATGTGGTATGCCTGTGCGTTGTGCGCCCTCTGGCATCACTGTACTGAAAAGCCAAAAGCCCTTCATTAACTTGAGAATCGCTGGAACGCCGGAGGCCATACTTCATGTACCCGAGATCATGTAAGCGACCGGCGTACATTCGAAGCGCCGTTCTGACGATTACATCGGCCCGGGGAAGAATTCAGGTCATCATCATGCACGGCCCAATCTCATCCGCTCGATGGTTACGGTGAGAGAGTACGATAATGTTATGGTTTTTCCAGCAATGCTTCCGTTCGGCTATCGAACGTACGTCTACAACAATTGTAGCTACAGGCGATAGGATTAATCCAGGTGGAGGAAATAATAACTTGCCATATCATTCCGAGGAACGTACAAGAATGTATTAATACAACCTTGCATGCCTGCAGTGCACGTAGAAAAGACTATATTATTCTATTATTTCTACGACAAAACGACGATAAACATAAGTTTGAAGATTTTTTGCTTCTGAAACTGGAATCAATGAATGTGTACCACTCATGTTGTAAATGTTTTTACTTTTCCTAGATTATTGGGTTAGTATTTAAAATATATATATCCTCTGGGACAAATATTATAGTTATGCAAGAAACCTTAATTATTACAAAATAATAACAAATTCATTTTACAGTTTCCTTCCTTCAAACAAAATAACGCTCTTTCCTTTAATCTAGACATTTACAGGAGCAAACCATGTCTACTTTGTTAAGCAATGAAACAGTCCCAAACAAGATGGTTGATAAAATGCATTTTGTTTTGTTAAAGAAAATCCAAAAACTACCTACACGTAATACAAATAAAATCATTTTTTCAAATAGTACGGCAAGACCAATACCCTTCTCAGACGATGTCCCGCCAAAATGTCTCGAGTAAATTATACTTACCCGTTGATGGTGCCACCACCCGCCAATATGCTACCTACTCGTTGGTCTCGTTGGTATGGCTGCGCTGGTGTAAATTCTCCCACCCACACGTACCTTCAACATTCGTGCACCGCTTTCGCTCATTGGCAGCACCCGATTTGGCAAGGTTCCCAAGGGTTTGTTTAGTTTTTCTCTCGCCCGAACGACTTCGGGGCGTTAGGTTCCCGAATGCTCTTTATTACACTTAGGACCACATCGCCGGAGCGCTGCTGTCCGTCTGGCAAAAAGAGTGGTTCAGCATCAGCATCGAACGAGCGGGCGGCCGCAAAATATGAGTGAACGGAAAACAGCTGTAAAATTATCATAAAAAGCGATACAAGACCACCCTCCAGGTCTCAGGCCACTGCTGGTCGGTCGGTTTGCCGGTCAGACGTAAATATGATCGGTGGTCTGGGTACAAATGGGCGCTAAGAGGGTGACACATAAAGAGTACATGAACGTGAAAGCATGAAGGACAGGGCGACAAAAAAAAGTACGCTGCCAGATTGCTAGTGTAACGCGGTGAACTGCACGATGTGGACGAGCTTATGGGACACGTCGGTCACGTGGTTTCGGTATTCAATGTCCTCGAACAAAAACTATCCGACGTGGTTTTTGTGTTGCCACTTACGGCCACTTCCTCGCTGAACGATCGGTCGGTGTTCGATTGTCGAGAAATTAATTTGTAATCACACTAGTACTCCAAGCGCCAGCAATAAGCTTGGATGAGGTGAACGACGAACTTTCAATATCTCAGCCAACGCTTGTCGCGCAATCAAACCCCGCGTGATTGGAGCGAAAAAACAACAGCAACATTGCCCGCCACATTTTCATGCACAAACATTGTGGCCCACCCGTGCGAGTCTCGTACGTGCCGATTGGTGCACCGAAGGACACGAATCCTTCAAGCGGAGAACCCACGAGGGAGCCACTCGAAAATGGCGCGAAATCCGTGTGGCGCACAATAAAAACATTTGAATAATTCCGTTATTATCGTTATTAATATTTCGCTCGTACTTATAAATCGTGCGACACGTCCTAATGGCATGCACCACGAAACCTACCGGCCCGACCGCCCTCTCGGGCGCCCAAGCAGGCCGTGAAAGTGGAAAATGAACTCTGGATAAGGGATGAACGGACGACAGGGTAGCATTTTTTCCCCCGGTTTTCTTTTTTTGCTCCACCACATACGAGAGCTGTGGTGCAGATGGGTTATGTCGCTGGAGGACACCCTCCCCTCCCGGGCCTCCACGCTATCTCCCGTGAGATACGGCGCAGTCTGTTTGTCGCCGGTATGTAAATTTGACCTCCACGGCAGCCAGCGCACCTTCTCCGCTCCTCGCCGGCATTATTTATGCATCATTGCGTTGCCTTACCGGTGGTAAAAAGCTAAACTACACTACGCCAGAGAGCAGCCAGAACCATGTTGCTGCTGGCGCCCTATTTTGCATAGGTGCAAAAACAACCGTTCCTCCCGGGCAGCATACGTATGCAACTGCAATCCTGGCGTGGCGTGTCACAGGCTACCGCTGCCGCCGCACCAACAAATCGAAATGCATAATAATGCATTATTAGGGTTTGTTATTATGTGATTTGGTATTTGAATTATTTTTCTTTCTTTTTTTTACGTCCGTTCACCCTTCGTTCGTGTTTATTGCTCGGGTTTATTTGATGATTGTTTGGTTGTATCGATTTTCGAATCGTATTGCCGTTTTTATTATGATCGAACGGATTTGTCCGCACCGGGTGAAAAGTATAGCTCCGAGATTGTCCTTCGTTATTCCGATTCCGATCGTCATATTATTGCTCCCGCTGCGGGTTCTCATTATGATCTTCGTCAACGGCGCCTTGGGCTTTTCTTATACCGTCAATCCATCGTCTGCACTGCACTAAGGCTGTACACAACCTGCTACCATGCACTCCATGCAAACATGACAAAGGAAAGGAAAGCCGATCATGGCTACGGTTGCTACGTCCAGAAGCGTGTACTAGAAGAAGAGAACTAGAAGAACAAAAAACTCAAGCAACCAAACACACATTCATTTCCCCGATTCCATCCATTCATAATATTTTTATTGCAACCGAAGTGTTATTGTTTCCGCTTACGCTTTGGCTCCTTTTTCGGCCCAGCCCGGTCCGGTGCGATTCCGACCGGTCGGTTCCTTTCTCTAGCCGCCTGCGGGCCCGCCACGGTGACCACTAATAAAGCCGAAAGAGTTACGACAAACCCAGCACGGTGGTGAAAAGTAAAACCGAAAGGAAAAGCATTAATAATATACAGCACGGGCAGGCTGGAGACCGGGCACGGCCCTGCTTTACGACGACGCTGATCTTCACGAGCACACCCGGCTCGTTAGGAACGGTGGATGCATTTTTTTTTGCATTGATTTACTAGTCGTTCGAGTTGCGTGCTGTGCTCTAGCCGCGGTAAGCATCTTGCATGCACGTCACGAACGTCCATGCTGCAACGAGCGTTAATACTCTGGCCCGTTTTCCCACTGTCAGCACGCCGGGCTGGTTTAGAATTAAATCATTCCCTTTTTTTTACTATCCACTTTCCGGCACCGTTTCCTAACCGGACATGCTTCATTCTGAACGATTGTGTTGAGCGCTTTTTTGCGCTGTTTGTTGTGCAGCAAAAGCAGCGTAAAAAGGGGATCTAATCTTCGATGCTTAGACACGCTCATAATGCTCGTAAGACACGCTCGATAATCGGGTGCACGACAGTACAAATCAAAGGGTCGTTTTTTCGCCTTTGTAGAAGCCACTTTGTACCGAAGCAAAATAATAATGCTTTCCCGTTGAGGAGTAATCATCGCCCAATTAATCAATCGTACAGTAGGTATTAGCTAGCAGCAGTGAGAGGGAATAAGGTTATTATGTTGATTTAAACTTGTATTTTTTTAACGAGACGATGCAGGAATTAAATAGAGTGTTCATATACTTAAGGAAAGTGTATTTATTTACTTCTGAGAAATTCAATGAAGTGCGTGTTGTAGAGTACGGACACGCTACATTGAGATTTATGAAATATTCCATCGTATAAGTATTTCAAATTAAATTTTCTCAACTTAGCACTATTATCAATTTGCATAGACAAAACTCAACGACCCTCCTAAAAATTATTTCAACACTTTTGTGATAATCCTTCTATTAAAAGCTATTATCGACCTCCTAATACCAACTACTAAAAGCTATATTCTCACATCATCGACCTAGCCTCATTACACCAACGCAATTAAATGACTGAAAAATGTGAATTCGCTACACAAACGTTCCAATTCTAATTATCTTTCACACGCATTACAGGAAGTCCGGACGTAGCCGGATGTTTCACCAACCGTACCGCCGTCCCCGTCACCATCGTCAGCCTGCACGGCCGGGACCGTCCCACCTCCTATGGGCAAGTGTGCCTCGAAGCAGCCAGCTCCCGGACTAAACGAATTTGGAAGCTCGCCGTACCTTGCGATCTGCAGCGAAGATGATATCCTCTACATCAATGTGGTAAGTTGGCATGCACGCGCGGGTCTGCGACACGGACGCGAGGATCCAATCGGGATTAGCCCCGGGAACAAGCGCCCGGTAATTGCTTTCGTCGGGTGCGTCGGGCGCACCACTCATTAGCATGCACATATCAACACAATGCACGCATTATGCGTCGCGTTGTTACTGGGTCCGATGAAAATGTCATGGTTCCGGTTCATGACGACACACTAAGGGAATGGAGAAGGGTCGCCAGAGAGAGTGACGCCAAAAAACAAGCACCCAAAGCAACATCCCGTTGGATATTGCGATCTTCTTGTACAGGGAAAACTCATCAACTATTCACGGTGCGTTGCTGGCCCCGCAACCGCTGGAGCAGAGAGTGGATGAATATTCTTCCTTCCGGTCCCTTCTGGACCAACGGAATTGTGTAATAATCACGCAAGACAATCGAACGGACGCTATGAACACCATTTTCGCCCAGTCAGCACGCTTCTAAGGGAGCGCAAGCGGTAATGCATTTCAATCACCTGCGGGCCCCTAAAACCGACGCTAATGATCCAATACCGCACACGCAGTAGTGCGCCAGAAAAGAAAAAGAATTAAGTTTCGTAATTCAAAACCACAATGACCGCCGGTGCACACAACCTTCATTTCACACGCCCGACGAAGACGAGGAGAAAAGCTTTCAACAGCTCCTCCGTACACTTTCATTCGATTGGTATTGCATAAAAATCATCGCGGCAGCCAAGTGCACGACCGCAAACACCCATTTCGAGATGACCTTGATGGCTTCATTTGTACAACGGCCACGAACCACCCACCCGCACGCTACGCTTTTCACCGAATATCTTCACCCGCAACCGTGTGAAGCTGCATGAAGCACGGGTGTTGGATGTTGGAGTTTTCTCACCGTTCCGGTTGGCCGCTGCATTGCCGTTGCCACTGGCTGCGGTTTTCTTCCCCGGTGGGCAACGTTTGTTCACACATTTTTTCCGTGTCTTTTTTTCACACTCCACCCATTCTCGCATGTGTCACGCCCGTGGTGGCGAAAAGACGCCAAATTAAAATTCATTGAAAATTGGCGGTTTCGATTGCACGTAATTGAAAATTATACGCCGTTAACGGATTAACCATACCGACAAACTGGCCTGACCGAGAGCGAGAGGGTAAAGACCGACCGATGATGTGCCGGCTGTGAAACACATTTTCCTTTGGCGGTTCATTATGATTAATTTCATTTGCTTTCACTTTCAGTGCTCAATATTCTTTTGGAGTGTTTGTTTTTTGACGTGAAGTTCACGCTTTCGAGAAAACACAAACAAACCAAACTTTAAATAGTTGATAAACAAGATGAAATGAACTAAAACGAATTCATTTACAAGCTATACCTACGAACGAAATAAACATTTGCCATCATGGTAAAAATAATTTTCATGGAAAAGATTTAACTATAACCGATACGCTGTGTATTGATTTCAACACGCAATTATTTCAAAATTCTATATTTCCAATTGTATTCTGCATTTGCGGTTACAATTCATTCTACTGTTTTAATTACCTTAATCCGCCACAAAATGGCGTAAGGCACTTTTGAAATTGTTCAATTGTTAAAGTTTCATCTTCCTTTGCTTTCAGCAAACAATAATTAATGTACATTAATACATCTAACGGGAAAGTTAAAGTATAGAGAATAACTAAATATTGAAACTTAAAACATGAGGCGAACCTTTTTTTGACGATTACCCTCGTAATCACAGCTATCGCTCTCGTTTCCAACGCTAACTGACGTCTACTGACTGATGTCTCCAGCGGACGTCCGCCTCGAATTTTGATTATTGATGCAATCATATGGGTCAATTGTATTCGCTGTCGATCGCTCCAACAGCATCTCAGGTGAACCGGACAGAAAGCGTTTATCCGATTTCTGTTTGGTAGGCGCAGTTCTAGGTAGACAAACTGACTGGGCACGGCTTCGACGCGCTCGGAGGCTCAACGCCGACAATTGTGACGCTTTCTCCGGTGCGATGCACCAATAGCAGCATTTACCCGTCTCTTTTGTACGCGGAATCTTGATAAAGCATTCATTCAAACTCAAATTATGGCGGATGGAGTTCTGCCAGTTGAGGTTACCTAAGTTGCGATAGTATGGATATTTTTCTTTTATGTACTCATAGATTCCAGACAGCGTCATTTGCTTCTCCGGTGAATCCTTAATTGCTTGGATAATCATCTGCGCGTAGCTATACGGCGGCTTAGCTTGATAGTGGACTGGTGCATGTTGAACCTGCCGTGCGGTCCGAATATTGACGCTGTTGTGTGTGTCCTCTGCGTTGAACTGTGGCGTTGACGGCTGCGGGGAATGTTGAAATAAATTGCAAGTAGGATTTTATAGATGAAATTGTCTAATGTTTATATAAGTAACTACTGTCAATGCTTACTTCTTGCTTTAGTGAGGTATCTTGCATAGCAGGAACTTCAAATGGCACGATTGTTGGTGGCGAATACATATTTCCTTCGCAAGTAACAGTTGATGGATTGGGTGTATAAACTTCTTCCGGTGACTTTTTGGCATCACTAGCGACATTAGACAAGAGGTTCAGAAGCGTAATCTTGTTTGCCGAATCAATCAAATTCTCGAAGTGAACCACAATATCGGTACTTGGAAAGCGAAATTTGGATGTCTTCGATAGTTTGTACGGCGACTGCCCCTTCCGAATAAACAAATTATTCACGAACAGGCCATTCTTACTCAGACACTCAATAGTGAAACATCCATCCTCCGAGTATTGGAGAATACAGTGTTTACGCGAAATATAATTATTTACGGGCACCTTGAAATCAACACTCGAATTGGGTGCAGTTCTTCCTATGAACACCTTAGGTTCGGTGATCAGGAGCAAACATTCTTTCGTTGAAAGTACTGCTATTATACGGCTGTGCTCTACCGTAAGCTGATTCGTACTTGGTTCCACACTTTCCATGGTAAATGATCTTCAGCAAATGTGAAAAACAATATTAACGTCAACTTGCTTTAGGGTAACTGAAAAGAAAGAAATCGAAGAACCGAAAGTAAGGTTATGTGTCTCATCCGTATCTTTTGCAAACTTACCTCAAGCAAACTAGTGACAATGCAACTTCCGGACATCAAACATACTACCAATATGCTAAATATTAGTTAAGTAATGATTTGTACGCAATACTTTTGGCGTGTTGGACGATATTCTTTGAACAAAAACGATACCGGACGAGCGCGATAAACATTGTTAGCAAATTTCTAGCCGAATATAATTTTGACAGTTGGCTACGCAAAAATAAGGAATACGCGTGTGTGTGTGTGATGGCATCGAATCGGTCTAACTGTCAATTTGAACATATTTACAAATGTAGTAATACATTTAGAACACGTGTTTCCTCTGCAAATAAAAAAAAATAAACAGATTTTAAATTTATTTACTTAACATCATTTTCCTGTGATTACGCATTCCTTATGGTGAAACACATTTTTTATGTTCTTTTTTTTTACTACACCGTTCCGTACAGTGTTGAAGCAGAAAATGATACTATTGGTTTAATATTTCGAATAATTTAAATGTAGATCAGAATGAAATTTTTCTTTTTCTTAACGTCATAACTTCAAAGTTCAGAGCGGATATTATAACACCAGGAAAAGTTTATCTAACAGCACGATTCATTTGTAGGTCAGACGTTTAATGTAACCGTTTTCATCTGCCACTTGCAATTTCCCCCAAAACAGCTATGTTTGGGGGACTTGAACACTAGTGGAAAATTTCAAAGCTTTCTACGTGAAAATATGTTCACCACAAGATGTCTCTGCACAGGACACAACAATCCTAAAACATTTTCTGCTCTTTCAGCATGCGTTTTCCAACGCATGCGCATGACAAACAGGATTCATTTCCACGCGAAAGCGCTCCCTTCCAGGTAACTAAACAACAACACGAAGTACTTGCTGGGACATGGAGAAAACTCTCGCACCCCATATTTTGGTAGGCCAGCACTCACACATATGAAGGCTCGCGCGCGAACTATACGTTTCCAGAACATTTTCTGCGCCGGAAAACCCACGCCAGAAGTGCCAACGCGGGCACACACACACACACACGCACGTTTCATTTTTCAAGCTACGTTTGCTTCGACCAACGAAGGCGCACACGCTTCCAGTTGGAAAATTGGAGGAAAATTGATAGTTCTGCAGTGGCTCCGATCCCGACGGTCGTACTTTGAGGTTTTTCCGTAAGATTAAGTGGAAAACAACACTAAACTACACAAGCAGTTTTATCGAGTTTTGATGGCACACGGTTGCTGGTGAACCATTTATCAAACAAATCGTTTCTGCATTTTATTTTGCGGAAAACACAGTATTACGGTGACAGTGCAGCAGCAAATGGAGATGCTTAGTGACCATCCTTCAATCGATAAATATTCACGTGATTCCAGTGCAAATTGTGCACACTCGGCAGGAGAAATCGTTAGCAAATAAGAAACACTTCGAAACAATAGTGTTTGCAGTAGTGTGGAATCCTACAATTTGTGTAGCAATTGAGAATATAACGCACTAGTGGCGCAGTGTCGTACCATAATCTTCACCGCCTCGGGGGACAGATTTGTCCCGGTGGTGCAATATATGTATAGACCGTGTCCGCCGGCAGCTGCATACTCCGGGCGGCCCTAAAGCATTCACTGGTCAGCTATGGATGAATGCCAGCATGAGCTCGATTTTGAGGAGCTAGAAAAATTGTGCAGACACACTCCGGAGGACGGACTATCAGCGGAAGAGGACGAAGGTGCACAGGAAGGTGAAGCAGGTGGTGAAGAGGGTGGTGGAGAAGGAAAGTTCCGAGAGATGGTAAGTCGGGGATCGATTTTTTTTCTGCTTCCTATTCATGCGCTAACTCACAGGAACGCCATGTCGCCCTGAGAGTGAAAATAATTATGGTGGAAACGTCATCCTATTTCGAGCGGAAATCGATTTCAGCAGCTCGTTATTTACGTGTTATACTCTTCGGGATGGAAACTTTGTCGCCCTCTTTTAAGCTTCTCCCGAGAGATACACATCTTTTCCGATACGCTAACGCGTCTGCTGTATCGCAGCATCTATCTTCTTGGAGAGCATCTTGTATACTCCTGCCGACGTGGTTTAAAAATAGTCGAGTGGCTCTATGCTAAAGATGAAATCATCAGATCTAAGAATTGCTTACGATTAAGTATAATGAACAATCATCCTTGAAGCCGGCCGAGTCCTTGAGGAGTAGAGTGTTATTACATGCCCTAACCTTGATTGGTTTGAATTAATTCGACAATTCATGGTCTCCGGAAAATGTAGCTTTCAGCGTCCATACAGGCATGCCTGTGCCCCATACCTGCACGCTAGTCAAACTGGGGAGAGAAATATGCGCGACTGCTCGTACGCATGCCCCACCATTTGTTTACGTCTGCATTTTTTGAGGCTGTGTAGGTACTTTCAGCGGAGAAATTTGAGCATCTCCTTATGTTTTATACATTCTGCAACTAAAGATGATTCAATTTTAAGGGTAGTTTTCATCAGCACACTCATTACACATTAGATAAAAAATGTATAACGATAGTTCATGGAAACCATCAATTGATTCAACTCTAATAAAATGTAATATCCAACGCTCTGTAAAGGTTGAATATTGTATATGTTTACTGTCCTTCTCCCACAGTTTACGTTCAATCATCTCAAGTGATAAAAACTGGATATTCGTTAACCACAGAAACTTGTTTTTATGAAACAATTAAGATGTACTTAGTGCATGCCGTTGGCACACACTCCTTTCCTTTGACAAGAAGCCATGGCATGACTAACAGTATCCTTCGCGTGAGCAAAGACTTTCCTATCGCTGCCATGTTGAACCGTTGGTACAATTGGAGTTCATGAACTTCATCAGCCCTCGGTATGTTTGCGATCCCCACACCGGTTCTGAACCACGAAGCAGGTATCGAGGAAAACTGACATGAAAAAAACCTCACCGCAAACCGATACGTGTGGAAATACGACGTGTCTGCCGGGTCGCTTTGTCGCATATGTTTTCTCACTGCGCCAGACAGACGCCAATGCACCCCTGCCCAACGATACGCTTAATTGTAGGTCTGCATCGATAGTTTTTTTTTTACTGTTTATAAAATATGCATTACTAACAAGAATTGTATCCCCTTCCCACAGTGCGGTAGCTGTCACGATGTAGATTAATTTTTAACCTACTCCTTTTTTGTATAAAATATGGACAACC
>JXWZ01008606.1:0-10359 GCA_000956215.1 Anopheles farauti No. 4
TCTCCCTCAGCTCGTTGTTCCGCTCGCCACTCCATTCCCGTACGATACAAAGGAAACTATTTTTATAGTCCAAAATCAAACAAAGAAGTACACGCTGCTTCACACACAAACACCCTCGACAGTAGAGCATAAATCGTCCCGCGGCCGAATCATATTCAGTGGCAAGGTGCAGTGAAACGAAAATAAGTACCGCTTATGCTCGGCGGGAGTCAGTCCGTGCCGATCAGGCGACAGATTTAAATCTGTTCCGTCCAACCCAGAGCTGCGAACTCAGCTCATTCCGTATCCCGCGTGCACACCGGGTGGACATGATACTTTCATCGTACCTGTCGGCCGTGTGTTTCCAGTGACGCGTGTGTGAGTTGAAAAGCCGCTAAGATGATGCAGCTGCACCGGGAAGTGGTGTTAGAGTGTGTGCAGTTTTTGAAAGGTCTGTGCCTTTAATTGCATGTTTTGTTTTCGAATAAGAAATAATGTGTTTTTCAAATGTTTTCCCCCCTAGAAATACGAAGTTATCTTCGTGAATGTGTTGAAAACAACGTAGAAGGTTCTTATACGAACGCAGAAGATGATCAAACCTATTTGAATGTGCTCCGGAGTAGCCCACCAACCGACACACGTGCGCTACTGGCAGCTCAATGTGAGCAACTACTTGAAAAGCTGGAACGAAATGTAAATGCATCTGGTTTTGAGAAAGAAAATTCCTCCATCGACAATGTGCAGTCTAAGGTGGACGGAGACGAGGAGGAAAGCTCGTATCTAGATATGAGTGGAGCGCTGAAAGCAAACACAAGCTCCTCGAACGTGAGCATCGTTGATGCTAACGAAGAAATAACGCAAGAAATTGCAAGCGACCCAAAACCGGCCGACGACTGTCTGCAGCAAGTGCGGGAGGAAAACTCGTACGAACTCACGACGGACCAAATTCTGTACGATGAGTGCTGCCAGCAGGAGGTGTGCTTCGAGCAGGAACCACCCTCAACTCCAACGACTCCCGCCCCGGACGGATATCGGTGCCCCTTCGGTGGGCTTCCCGCGTCCCATCTGCGTTTGCAGCAATCGCCCAAGCATGGCACGCTGTTCAAGCAGGAAAAGCGGCTGTTTTTCGACCAGTTCAAGAAGTACTACGTCGGGCTGATCGGCAAATGGTTGCTGCTGTACAACAGCCACAACGATCTCAAACCCTGGCAAACGATCTACATCAAGAGCATCAAGCTTGACCTGAACCTGAACGAGCAGATCAACGAGAAGCATCTGTTTCAAATCATCACGCACACCGACTCGAAGGTACACTTTCTTTCGCCCAGCTTCCAGGACCTGAACGAGTGGATAGTGGCGATCGAGAACAATCTGATCGAAAAGGTGGACCGTGCGGAGGAGAGTGTCGCGTCGCAAGGGCCCCGAAAGCTGCCCCTACCTCCCTGTCCAACGGTGGACGTCGATAGTGAAGATCAAACGGATTTACATACCAGGCGCCACGTGGAGGACGGCATCTACGAGGAACCGATGCTGTGGCTGAAGGCGGATTCCGAATCAAGGGCCAAAACTCACGGATACGACACGCCCAAACCGTGCACCGTGAAGCCATGCGAAAACGTCGTACCTACCACCGACAAGAAACCCGACCTGCCACCTAAATTAGGCGAAACCCCACCCACACCGGTAAAAAGTTGGCTCAAGAATAGATTCAACCGCTCGCCGCCCGATCCGATCGAGGGGAAAGCGTCGAAAAAGGCGCTCAAAAAACTGTCGTTTGAAGAGCTGGCGACGCCCGAGACGAACGCGAGGCAGCAGCCTCCGTCGCCTAAATTTAGCCTGACGACTACGGCGGCAGGCAAGGGAACGAAAATAAACATGATCATCAGTCAGCTGGAGGCGAACGGTCAGCTGAACTTGCTTTCGAAGAGGTTGAATGACACGAGCAAACGGTACACGTGGGTGGCGGATGGTGTGGGCGGTTGAAGATGGGACGTGGGTTTCATTTTTTTCAATTAGTTTCATACAAACCCTTTCAAATGTGATCTTAGCACTGAGCAATAAATTTCATCTGTTTTCTAAAACGACGTGTTTTTGTGTTGGCTTTGTTTTTAGTAAAAGATTTTGGACGAAAATAACACGACTTTTTCATGAATGTATATGGATATTAAATTTATTTTTAGTTTTTTTTTAAAGCTGTTTGTTTTTATTCTAAACAATTTAAGATCATTTTTCTTGTTCAATTATCTAAATTTATTTCCTCGTACAGTTATGACCTTTTATCTCCTAGTGTGTGGTTCCATGGTTACAGTGATATAGAAAATATGTCGCAATATTAGACGATGATTTTAAATCTACAAAATAAGATTGTGAGCTGAGGAATAGAATGCTTTAACACAGTTTTTATTATACAAAGATAACTTAACACAAATAACAACCCGTTTTTCTATTATAGTGGATTTTTTGTATAATCAATACTTATGTTTTAATATTCTTGACATGACGGCTAATCATGTCCGCTGTCACTACCACCGTGCTTTATTTATTTACATTTATCGTGAACGTCCTTCTACCGGCTAGCATGTTTATTATCTAACCGTCGTAGCATGTTGTGAAATACAAAACATCAGTCTTATTTTATACAATCCATACCAAACCTAAGTTTCTTAAGTATCAAAGTGTATTAATTATTAAGTGTAAAGACTGCGAGTATTCCGTCGCCAACGTCTAGCCTCAATTTCTCAACATGTCTCGAGCACAAGACGCCGTTGGTATATTGCGTGGTCTGAAAATAGTGGCCGAGGCAGCAGGAAAATCGCAGGCCGAATATGCGAAACATCTGTGGGCCAATTCCAGCGTACGAGAAGTGCTCGAGAAACAGTTGACGACGGGGGAGCAGTCAGTTAAGCAGGTCCTTAACAACCCCACGAAGGAGCTAGAGAAAGCAGGTGGAATGTTGCGTGAGACCATTGAGCGAACAGCTGTCGTGGCCGAGGGCCTGCGTCAGCTTACCGTCGCCGCGATGCCCAAAGTTGGACCACTTTCAGCAGACGCTTTTTTAAGTCAGCGCGTTCAGGCAACTGGAGGAGCATCTCTTAGTTCGTCCTCTGAGGTGCCGGGCGATATCGCTAGCTTGGACATCTCAAAGATTACACTCAAGGAGCTGGAATCCATACTATCCGAGCACAACAAGAATCGTGAAATAAAGTTAGGCTTAGACAACAGTAAACCTACGGTGACGAAGAAATTGGACCCTATCGTCACTACTGACGCTCCAGTTACGGCATCAGTAACGCCACCGGCAACACAACTACCTCCAAAACCCGTACCGGAGAAGAAAATCGATGTTACGAAAACAGTCACACAAGACGAGAAACAGATTGAAAGCATGATGCGATTTGTTTCTTCCTATGACAAGAATCCATCGGCTTCAGCTCAACCACCTCCCGCTTCTACTCCGCAACCGATCGAACTACCTCAGCTCAGTACCGTTGCTAAGCAACGTAAAGTTCCTTCCTCGCGTGTAGCCCGACTAGCATCGTTTGGTGGTCTGTTCGCCGGTCTAGGGCTCGGTACGGTGAACGAACTGGCCAAGGGTGCCCTCGGCATCGGCGGTACGCTGGACGTAAAGCAAGCCCTCTTCAGTCCTACCAACGCCGAACGGATCGTGGACACACTGTGCAAGGTGCGTGGAGCCGCCCTCAAGCTGGGCCAGATACTTAGCATCCAGGACTCGAACATCGTTTCGCCGCAGCTGGTAAAAGCGTTCGAGCGCGTACGACAAGCCGCCGACTACATGCCCGACTGGCAGGTGGAGAAGCAGCTCGTCTCGGAGCTCGGGCCGGACTGGCGGTCGAAGCTGGAGAGCTTCGATCAGAAGCCGTTCGCTGCCGCCTCGATCGGCCAGGTGCACCGTGGCGTCCTGAAGGACGGTGGAATGGAGGTGGCAATCAAAATTCAGTACCCGGGCGTTGCAAAGAGTATCGAAAGCGACATCGACAATCTCGTGTCGATGCTGAAGGTGTGGGATGTGTTTCCGGCGGGCGTTTTCATCGACAACGTTGTGACGGTTGCCAAGCGGGAGCTGGCCTGGGAGGTGGACTATACGCGAGAGGCCGAGTATACAGAACGGTTCGCCGAAATGATACGACACATGCCCGAGTTTCGAGTGCCACGTGTGGTTAAGGAACTGACGTCGAAGAACGTGCTGACAACCGAACTGGTTCCCGGTGTGCCGATGGATCGATGCTTTGATCTTAGGTAAGATGGCACTGTATCAAGACAGGGGCTAGTAACTCTTCATCTATAAGTGTTTTTTTTTCGAAACTGTATACTTGTAGAAAATTTATATTTCATAGAATTTAAAAAAAAAATGTCAATTATTAAAGAGCGAATGAAGAAATGGCTTCATGTCGACATTTAAAATATTATTTCCTAGTATTGAAAAAATGCTCAACCCTGGATTCGCCTTCCTTTTGCAGTCAAGATCATCGCAATCACATAGCTTACTGCGTGATGAAACTATGCCTCAACGAGCTGTTCACCTTCCGCTGCATGCAGACCGATCCGAACTGGTCCAACTTCCTGTACGACGCCTCGACAAAGCAAATTATGCTGATCGACTTCGGTGCGACTCGCTTCTACCAGAAAGCATTCATGGACGACTACTTAAAGGTAAACCAAACGGAAGCCTTACACCGTTTATCCACACAAAACCCCTTTTTTAACAACGCAAACCTTTCCCCATCGCCGCAGGTTATCATCGCTGCCACGAAAAACGACCGCCAGCGGATCCTTGAGCTGTCGCGTAAGATGGGATTCCTCACGGGCTACGAAACGCCCGCGATGGAAAAGGCACACGTCGACGCGGTTCTCATCCTGGGCGAGGTGTTTAGCGTGCCGGGTGAGTTTGAGTTCGGGCGCCAGAGCACAACGAAGAAGATTGCCGCCCTCGTACCGGTAATGATTGCGCACCGGCTCTGCCCACCGCCAGAGGAAATCTACTCACTGCACCGGAAGCTCTCGGGGGTGTTTCTGCTGTGCGCACGGTTGAACGCAAAAGTCGACTGCAAACCGATCTTCCAGGAGGTGATGCAGAGCTACAAGTTTGACTAGGTTGTTGTGCGAGTAACGAGACGAGTAAATAAAACCCCAAACACTGGCACAGTTTGCGCAGTGTGCAAAATATTTGTCTGCTGTCTGCTTTATTCATGTAGGAACTTTTGGAAAGTGTTCTCATGCTTCAACGCTACCTAACGAACCATTCGCCTTGAGTCGGTGGTGTCTGTTGCTGCTACTGCTGATGCTGCTGTCGCTACGGGACCTTATCGTACGCTTCAGTGCTTCAGCTCGATGCCATGCTTCTCGGCCGATTCCTTCAGACAGTTCAGGATGTCCAACGCCAGCTCGCAGCGATCATCGTTCTTCACGTCCTTGCAGTCGTTAGCGATCTCCTTCGCTAGCTGCATCTTCTCTTCGTCACCCTTCATCAGCATCTTCGCGACCTCTATGAACCCATCCTCCTGGAACTCTTTCCCGTTCGAGATGCCGAACTGTTCCTGCATGCAGCCGGCCAAACACTTTTGCGTGCGCGTTTCCGGTGTCTTGTCGTTGACGAAGATCTCCACGTCCTCATCGCTGGCTCCTTCTTTGTTCTTGCATTCGGCCGCCAAGCCGCGCATTATTTCCTTCGCCGCCTCTACGTCCTCGTTTTGATCGGCCTGAAGTGTTTTGCATCCAAGGAAAGATGTGAGTTATTACACAATTGACTTTTCTGGCATATTTTCGGCACCGTTTACCTTCACGCCCTGCATCGCCGTGGCAAGCACGACGCACAACGCAACCATAGCGAGGGAGGACTTCATGGTGGGATGTAGTTACAGTAACGCTCGAACACGGACTATGCATCACCCCGGTGTTACATGAATTCTTTTATACATACGGCAAGTTTTCGACAGCATTCGATCGGGATGGGATCGTGACGAATTTCCATTCCCATGGTCCCATGTGCAACCACTCGCTGTAGCTATAGCAACACTTGCATGTGAACTCGACGCCATCATACGTGTCCGCTAATTATAACCATTACAACTCCCGTTGAGCCCAATTTCCGGTCGAATTATCAGCCACCGAGTTGCTGACGGGCGGCGACTTCCGCCCACGATCAGAGGCCGTTGATTTTGAGAGCCACCGGCTGGTGTGGTTCGGAGATTATGGGCGATAAAACGTAGACTCACATGGAGCGGCGCTCGGATGGCCGGGTTTGTTGCGTAAATTTTGTAACTTTACGTCGACTCGGGTTTTCCCCATCAGGCGAGCTGAAAAGTGACTTCCAGGCAGTTCAGTATCACTTTCCTTACCGGGAACCTTGAACGAAATTCATTGTTTTTGGATGCACGTTAGTGAGGTTAGTAACTTATTTTCCCAGAGGAGTTCTATACCCCTGACATCGGTAACCAAACAGCAACGATAATTGAGAAATTGATACCGGGTAAACAAATTAAAGCATCGCGATTCAATTGTTTGCCGATAAATGGTTTTTGCTACATGTAATATAAATCGGTGTATCGATTGCTTCTCCGTGGTGCAGCGCGATTGGATAATGAGCTTATGGATATTATATGATTGCTCAAACAACAACCTAGTATATAGGAATGTGAACAGGCGATGGGAGAAGCGAAGAACCGCAACATCTCCGGTAGAACCATTCCCGTAGGATGAATTTTAGTGCTCAACTTTTGGAGCGCACACAGGATGAGATATTCGAGTCGGAGTTGAACAAGCTTTTGGTGTGGATATGTAAGTAGAGTAATGCAAAAAGTCTATTGGAATTGGAAGTTCTTCTAATGCGTAATCTTCTAGTCAATCAATACTTGTCGGCCGTGTTTTGTACGTGCATCGTGACGGCTTCATCGGACGGCTTCGGATACTGGACCAATGCTGCCGTACGGTTTCCACATCCGTTCATGATCGTAGATTTCACTGCCGACGAACCCGACGTACTGCTGGATGCAATCGAAAATGGATGTCAGGTAAGGTTAGCAAAAAAAAAAACACTCCCAACCAGGAAGCCATGTTTAGCATCACTTTAGCCGCCCGCACACAAAAACATCAGCCTACTCATTTCGGTATGATGAATCGGTACGAGCTGCCGGCATCACCGTAGCAACCACACCACGATTAGCTGCAATCTGAGATCGCGGTGCGAAAAAACTACCACCATCTAATTACACTCTCAATTTCCGATTTTGTTCCCTTCCCCCACTGCACTGACATGACACACCGGACGCCGGTGGCAGACGTTCGTTGTCGCGCAATTGTCTGCGATCGGGTTTCTGGATCGGTTTCACTACGTGCACGATCGTGCCATTGCACGCTACCCGCAGAAGCGGCTCGTCATCATCAGTGACGATGGTGGTTCGGACGAAGTGGCCGCCATCTTGGAGCACAACGCCACCCGCGATGTGATGGACGTTCTGCTGGTGAGTGCCCGGGCGCGTGAGAACCGCGTCGATCTGCTTACGAGTGTGTACGAAATGGATGCAGCGGGTGTTTGGATGCTGCTCGATAGTTTCAACGTTCCTCTGGTGGCCACCCGGAGCACCGTGAACCTGTTTCCGGACAAACGCACCGACCTGCGGGGCCGCTACCTGCGGCTTGCGATATTCAACTACGAACCGTACACACTCTGGCAGAGCGTGAACGTTTCCCGGCTGGCAAACGCCTACTACGACCACGAACGCGCGCTGCAAATCGACGGCACGGAGTCGCGGCTGTTCGTCGAGTTCTGCGCCAGGCTGAACTGCACGCTGGAGATTTCGCTCGACGAGGCGGGTGAGTGGGGCCAGATTTTTGACAACCGCACCGGGGACGGCATCATCGGTGCGCTCGTCGAACGGCGGGCGGATGTCGGTGTCGGTGCGCTGTACTCCTGGTACCACGAGTTCCAGTACCTTGCCCTCTCGAAGCCCATCTCGCGAACCGGCGTGACGTGTATCGCACCGAAACCGTTGCCACTGTCCTCGTGGCTGACGGCGATCCTACCGTTCTCGACGCCCCTGTGGCTTGCCGTGATCGCCACGTTTCTGGTGTCGACCGTGTTCGAGGTGCTGGTGAGCGTGGCCACACGCAAGTACGATCCGCGCAAGGTACGTGACGAGAAATGAGAAGTTCTGTACAGAGTGCATGTTTCTAGTGTATTTTTTTCCCTCCTACTCCAGCGCCGTCGGGTGGATGTCTGCGCGTCCGTGATGGAGGTTATGTCCATCTTCATCCTGCAGGCGGTGCTGATGCGCACCAACCGAAATCCGTTCACCTCGCAAATGATCCTGATCGGTTCGCTGCTCACCGTCGGTCTGATGATCGGGAACGCCTACAGCGGTGGGCTGGCCAGCGTGATGACGGTCCCGCGGTTCGAGAAACCGATCGACACCGTACAGGACCTGGCCGATCGGAATCTACGCTGGGGTTCCACACACGACGCGTGGATCTTCTCCATTCAGCTCGCTACCCAGGTATGTTCCAGGCAGGCAATGGAGTGCTCTCCCGTCGTTGACTTTTCGGTTTTGTTGCCTTTTTTTCACAGCCAACGATTGTGAAACTGCTCGCGAACTTTGTCACCTACCCGAAGGACGTGCTGCACGAGCACGCGAAACGACGCAGCCTGGCGTACAGCATCGAACGGCTGCCGTACGGTCACTACGCGATCGGCGAGTACATCACGGACGAGCTGGCCGCCCAGTACGAGATCATGCTCGAGGACATCTACTGGGAGAACTGCGTGGCGATGGCCACCAAAACTTGGCCCCTGATGCACGAGCTGGACGAGCTGACGCTGGTTATCTTTCAGAGTGGCATCCAGCGGTACTGGGAGTGGCAGGTGAGCGATTTTAGCGTCCGTTGATGGGCGTCTTATATACGGAACATGAACTGAACTGCGCGCTGTGAGCGACAGGGACGGATAGTGGTGCGACCGGCGTGACAAGTGCGCATGGTTACCACCTGGTTCCTAGGACCACCCTCCAGCACCAACATGGACGACATCCTTCAAAGTAAACACATGCACACGCACACTCACACCAGCGCACAACAAATGTACGCGCGGCACGTTCGGCACCTGTCGAATTAATTCATCTTCGACCACTTTTCGGCCTTCCCGTTCCCGGGCTCTCTAGGTGGTGTCGAAGTTCTCCGATAACAAGGTCCAGCACGCCATCTCGACGTCGCGCCGTTTCGACAACCCCGGTCCAATCGCGCTCCAACCGTCGCACCTGATCGGCGCGTTCTTTCTGCTCGCCGTCGGGCTCGCCCTTGCCTTCGGGTGCTTTCTACTGGAGCTACTGTGGGTCCAGATTGTTCACCGCGAACGGGGAACGCGCCCCGAAGGAATATGAATCAGCAGAACGGTGGACGATTACGGGCTGGCTCGCTCAAGTAGGGGACGAAATGAAAGCAAACAACCACCCCCTCCAGCCGAAGGGATTTCGTAGCAAAACCGGGCACCCTAGCGTAGTAGATAAGACAGCCGATGCCGATCGCGTGCAGGGCCGAATTTCCCATGCAACACCTGCACCGGTGTAGCAAGGACCCCTACCCAATCCGCGGGGGGGTGAGGTGAGCGCATAAAGCGATTTAGTCACCCCATACGAAATTCAACCCCTCCAGCAGTGTCTGCGCATGCAAAGTACGTGTGAAGCGCTGGTAGTAGGCGCTGATACATTTTTATTGGTGGTGTCAATTGTTCGTCGCGAAAGGGAAGAGTAGATGGTACCCTCGGGCACGATAGAAAAAGGGTTCCACAAAAGACGGTGGCTGTCAGTGGCTCGGATGACCTTCGGCAATTTAAAAGATTGCGTTTTAATTGCTCTATCAATTCATGCTTAATTTATTCTGGAAATTTGTTTTAAATTTCGAATGGAAATAAGACAACAATAAAGCTGTAGAAGAACAACGTATATTATTTATATTATATTTAAACTAATGTATCGAACCAAGCGGATCCACATAACTATCTTTGGTTCTTGGAAGCAACCGGACACGCTATTTTAACGTTGACGTTGGAATTTCGAAACCGAATAAATCGAAAACACTCTTTACTTCACGACACATTCACGGCAACGGGTTGCTTTGTTCATTGCCCTGATGAAAGAATATGAAGACAATATCTTAATTTTCTATAAGGCAATAGCTAATAAAAAATACAGTTTGCACCACGAAGAACCGGAACTATTAAAAAAAACTATAAGCTAGTATACCTATGTTTTGAGGTTAAATTTCATTACCGTTTATTGAATTTTCATATTCTTTTCCGACTGTTCCAATGCCGTAATGCAATGAGATTAGTGAATTCGGAGTTAATCGCCCATTTAGATTCAACTTTTTAAC
>JXWZ01008625.1:0-17155 GCA_000956215.1 Anopheles farauti No. 4
CTCTAAACACTTAAACTAATTCCATTTCGTTCAACGTGTTTACTACAATACTGCGTACAGTGGTGATTATCATATTTGACTGGCTTTATTTCATAGAAAAGTGTTGTTAAGATTTGAAGTATTGTGGAGACGTTATCAGCTAAGTTAATATTTATTTGACTAAACTGAAATTTTGTTCATAATTTTGCAAAAAATAGTCGGCCAAATAAAGCAAATAAAACATCAATGTGCGCCTAAATGGTGTAACAGTCAAACTCATATGATTCACACCACTAGTATAGCAAATATAAAATACACTAATACACTAATATCTTTTACCTTGCAAATAAAACGAAATGTTTGCGCGTAGACCGTACTGATCTTATTCATACCGGTACCGATCTTTTTTTAAAATATGTTTGCTCATTGTTTATTCATTTTGATTTCGTTTTGAATGTTTACTTCGTTTGGATTATTTATATGTTTTTTTGAATAATTTTTTTTCTCTTTTTGAATTTGAATTTCTTTTTCTTTATCCCTCTTTTTACATATTTGTTAGGCTAGCAATGTAAAGAAAGAAAACAAAATGGATGCAAATTTATGAAAATTGACAAAGCAAAACCGGCGCTAAAACGCCGGTGTGAAAGCAATTGGTTGTTATTCAATCACGCTTGTAGCAAAATACCATACACCACCATACAGCACATCTTGCCGTTGCACCCTAAAAACGTGCATTTGTTCGCTTGAATCGCAAACCGTTTTGTAGCTAGCGTCAATGGCCCGAAATTATGCAACATATTTGCGAGTTTGTTTTGAGTGCTTTCTTCGCACATTTCAAGCATAGGCCGCCTCTTTATGGCACGCGCACTAGGAATAGACAAGGAAAGCAGGTTTTTTTTTAATAATGCGATGTTTCTAATCTTTTTTTTCGGGGCAACCCGAATGCTACTAAAGCCATTTTCGTCTAAGCCGTCAAGCACACACGTCGCCAGTCGAGTTTGGTTCGATTCGAAGCGATCGTAGAGGTTTGTGAATCAAACATGCAGATGATCCACCTCTAGCAGATGTTAATATATTCCAATCGGGATTGTTTTTATAGAAATGAGTGAAACTGTGTCGTGTGTAGGCTTAGTTTTGGGTCCGACGCTGCATGCTACTGGGCCACACGAATTCGCGAAAACGCATTTTTAACTTCACTTTCGAGGTCAATAGCACTGCCGACGGTTAGTATTGATCCGTGCTCATGGATTGGCTTGAAAGTCAAGGTTGTGACAAAAAAATATTGTTTTGTGGGTACTTATACCAATGGTTCGCATAAAATAAGAAAGCTATCATTCCTTTGAGATGTGTTTGACCTTTTGTTTCACAATTTAAATGAACCTTTTTATTTGTTGTATTACTACAATTTAGTTTTGATGTGACCAAAGCACAATTAACCTTTAGTGAGCAGCCAGTGTTGTTATTTGTTTTTTTCGTTATTATGTAGTGCATCATATAGATTCAATGAAACGTTCTTAAACACTCGTTAATACAATGAGCGTCATGCATTGGGCACTGACAACTTTTGGGGCTATTAAATGTCGCTCGAAAATAATATTGTTCATAAATGCCTATAGCTTTCTAAGATCAAATCAAAGTAACCAAATCTAGAGTGGCGTTCATAATAATATAGCATGGAGTGTTATTCTGGATAAAAAAAAACACTTAAATAACGTAACGACACCAACTAGAATAACTAGAACTAGAATAGTTTTATTACCATAGCTGGTTTGATTTTGCTGACACAAAGTATGTGCTACAAATATAAGCAGTATATGAAACAGAAACTAACCTCGGAATGGATGTTTGTTTGAATGCTACGCACAATTTGGGACATACTTTGAAATCTAACCACTGCCAAACGCATTCAAATAACTAACTGAGTTATAACCTGAACGTAACGTTAATAACTCATATTAAAAATGCATGCTGCGCTAAATTATCTCATAGAATATATGTAAACATCATAAACGCAAGTTAGGCCCATTTGAAAAATGGTTTGAAACATTTAAGAAAAATGTTAAAAATATCACACATTATTTCTAAATTTATTCCAATAAATACGACATACGTGTCCCCCAAACATACCAATTTAAATAATTTTATTCACATTTATTTTTTTAAAACTCAAATTTTGGACAAAACGAATCCATTGTCTTATACGAGCCCTCTTTCGGGCGTGAAGCTTTTATGAAAGCTGCTCACAAGCTTAGTTTATGAATGATGCGTAATGCCATGGTGAGCTTAATTCATGAAGCAGTGTGTGATGCACGTTGCCTACCCTGAAGGCGTTTTGAATAAAGTGCAGGTCACAGCACAACCGTTTAGATTATATTGAGGATAAAAACCCGCGCTAATAAATTCGTGGATAAGGCGAAGTGAAGATTCGTAGAATGTGTTTAGTAAAATGAGTATTTTTTAAGCAATAAAACATTCGTTTTAGCCATGAAATGGTTTTCCCACCAAATCCCGTTTTATTTTATTGCTTTAATTTTTTTTTTTTAATTTCATTTGTTTTCAATATAATATGTTTGATTATTTTATTATAAATTTTATTGCACAGTATTGTCAACAGGATTTATTTAAGGCTTTCGAAGTCGGCACTGCTCTTCCACTTAAATATTGTCCATATTATGTAAAACACTCTTTGAATCTTTAAAATATACTAATTTTAAAACCGTGTTTTCGCTTACATTTAGCACCCCATTTTGCAAGTGGTGTGAAACAAACGAAAATACGGAACATTCTTGACAAGTGTATTCCCATAATAACCCCCAAAAATGTATGTTTAACACACAAATTACCTGAACCTCGATGGACAAAACGTCACTACAGCCATTCCAGTTGCAACACTTCCCGGGGATTGTTTGGTTCTTTGGTTTTCGAAATTATGTAGACTAATTTTAAGCAAACTTCTCCGACGGCTTGTAGGTCATCGTTTCAACGCGTGCGAGCTGTTTATGCTGACCGATAATGTGTTGTAGCCAGGGTATTTCGCGGTACACGGTTTCAAATTCACGGCACGTTTCGAAAAACACCGGGTACAGCTGCGGCAGTATGCCATGATCGAGCGTTGGGAACAGATGATGCAAACAGTGGTCACCGAAGCTGGTCAGCACCATAAACTGTGAGCCTTTCGTATCGGATCGGTCGATCACGGCGGCCATTTGATACACGGCGAAGTCGATGTCAGCCCTGAAAGTATTCCCAAAGCCCTTCGGGTTAGCATACAAGTGCGTCAACAGGAGAGAAAAAAAGCCCAACTCACGGTATTTGATCGCCATCGTGTACTGTCTTCGGATGATGGTGCGCCGCATTAAGCCCGATCAAACCGAACATGAAACTGGCGACCAAAATGATGAACAGCCACATCTTTACCACCTCCCACAGGCTGGTGGCACCGACCACGTACATAAACGTCGGTAGAATAAACGTCACGAGATCATCCAGGAAGAAGGTGTTCTTCCCCGTTTCGTACGTCTCGATCACACGTTTCACGAACTCGCCGTAGAACAGGAACGAATACACCAGCGGTCCGTACAGCCAGGACACGAAACGCTTGGTGGTGCTCTTGATAGCAGGATTCGGTAGCCAGCAGAGGAACGGCTCGAAGTAGGAAATCTCCAGATCCAGAATGGAGTTGGGGAAGTTGTGATGCGACATTGCATGCGAAACGCGCCACTCGCTGCAGGCAAAGTAAAACGCAAAATTAAAACCTCGCCTACGTGATCATACATCACTGACGGTCGCTCACTCACCGATAGCTGGAAAAGGCCAGATTGAACGCCATCATGCGCCAGTTGTCCCGCTGGTGGAAGAAGTTGTGCGCGCTGATCATTGTCCAGCAAACAAAAAGCCCCGAAACTGCACCGAGCGCGTAGCTGTGCAGGCGAATGGCAAGAAAGGCAAGCGCGAATGCAGCTGCCAGTATGGAATCGATTATTAGCTTCGATCGCTGCGCCGGTCCATAGTCGACATCCTTCAGCTTGTCGCGCACTCGTCGCTTGAGCGTCCGGTAAAACCCATCGTCCCGGAACGTTAACCGGACGGCCCGCGGTGTGGTGGCCTCCCGTACCTTGTACTTCGCCAGCATGCCCTCGGCTCGCCCCGTGATGTGATGCGTTTCGAACGCCTCCGTAATGTCCGTACCCTTTGTCAGCCGTAGCCATTCGGGGCCACCCGGATGACGTTCGATGAAGTCCGTCAGATCGTAGAGCGTGTCGTGGATGCGCCAGAGACCCTCGGCTCCATCGTCCTGCCGTTTACCGTCCAACCATCGATAAACCGTTTTCAAGGGTTCATCTCGAAACGAGGGATACTTATTCGCAATCGTCGTTATGTAACTGCTGCTCGCCATGTTCCATGCAGCGAGATCTGCAACAGAAAGTAAAATGATACAAAAACGAAATCACTTCCACGTTCAATGGAGATGGCGTGAAGGAAACAAAAAAAAACAACGGTGAAGGTTGATGAGGGACAGTGAAATCGGCACACGGTTTGGGGTAAACGACTAGCAGTATCGAACACGTTTTGCTCGCGTATGCACCTTTCGCAGTAAAACAAAAAGATAGCACATTATTAAAGATAATTACTGCCTCACCCATGATCGTACATCAATAGTCTTTAAAAACCTCGAGGTGAACTGGTTACAATGCAAGATTAACGCTGCCGTTAGCAAACCCTGGTGCAAATGCATCGTTACTAATGTGAATTGACCGACATTAACCGATAACGCCTTCGAACAACCTCGCTTGCTAACATCTAATAAACATTAACGTATTTTTCGCCTGCTAGTTCTAAGCGATTGATAGTAAGAAAGAGGCGTCACGTTCAAGCAACGTGAAATCTCATTCGTTTTTCATTGATCTGTTTGTAAATACGATTTTCGATCGGGTCACGATGATGGGTGCGTGCGTTATTGACTTTCAGCTTTGCTCGAACAATCACTTCCAGATCGAGATAGTCTTTCACGAGCATTAGCTTGCTTGACGGAGAGCGCTAAGTAAGCCCCAAAACATACACAGTAATCGTGACCTTTCACATCACACGATACGAATGTTTCAGTAAACTTTCCTTCGTACGAGTTTCGGTTCGGTATTACGTACGCTGCACTTATCTGAGCCCACCACACGCTGCACACTTTATCGCGGCAAAGCTCCGCAAAGGGTTTGAACCGCGAGTAAAAACATCCTAATCATCTGATAAACCTTTGTCTGAATTTTGCTTCCCCCCGCAGCCGTGCAGCGGAGAAATGATTCTCGATTCCTTCGTACCAAAAAATGATTTGGAATAGAAGAGCAGGAATTTAAAATCAATGACATGGAGTGGCCGACGGACAACGTCAGAACGTTGAAAGTAACACGGTTTGAATATCAATTACTTTGCACGCGTCACAGTTCTGTTGGGTGGTGAAGCCGTGTGTGTGAAACTGTATCAATGATTCCATCCAATCGTCAGCTGGCTGACAGTAGCAAAACAACGATTGTTTGTTGTTGGAGGTATCGGTGTCGTTGTAGAACTCCCGAAAATACCATACTTTCGAGTTTCACTATCATATACTATTGAACAAAAGTGTACTACTACTTACTTGGTAAAAAAACGTAATGAATCCACCCGATGATACCGAACCGTGCTTCTCCAGAACTGTTCCTTTGTGAAACCGAATGTGCGTACCGAGCCGGATAGGTGCGGAGCGACGACTACGCGTATCGACGCCGGATTTTGTGTTGACCATGGTGCGGCTCTCGCGGGGCGATTAATAGTTCGACAATAAATGGACCAGTACCCGTTCTAGTACGGCTCTCGTGCGTACTTACACAATGAAAGTGCACACAGCGCTTGCGTATCAGGTTCAGCTCAACTCCCCTTGGAGGGATGAGCATGTTTTACTGATAAACGCGTTGCGGCTGTTTGTATACGCGCTGTAGCGACAAACCAAACCAATTGCATAGGGGGTTTCTCTGCAACGAAATGAAATAATAAAATACTTCAGCGATACATTTTTACACATTTAATTAAAGGCTTCAGCTATGGGACAACCTTACAATTAATATTTTAACATTCCGTACAAAATATGCTTTAATTGTTTCCAATATTGTTGACATCTATCATTCTATCCTTCATTTGCAAAAGTTCCGCTTTTTGGAGTAAACTGGTATGACATAGTATTCTGATAATAAAGCTCTGCATAAAACATAAAAAACAATCTAATCCTTTAAAACATGGTGGTGTAGTGGAAGCGACGGTCTTTTACTCGACAAGACCGGTACCATAATCACATCACAGACCGTCTCCCCTTTTCGTGAAGCGACTAACCCAGCCTACGGTGTTATAAAACGGCAAGCATGACTTCGCCGAAGAGAGAGAGAGCGACAGAGAAAGGGAGGGAGTTCGAGAGAAGGAAACTAATTATAATTTTAATTTACAAACTACTATATTTTTAATGCATTGCTTCTTGTGCATCTGAGCCGCCGCGAGCGTCAGGTCAGACTTGTATTTAGACACTATAAGAAACGATAAAATTCCGTCCACTTTAAGGGGAAAAGGTCCGGATGTGGTTGTGGTACCGGTCCTGGTCTCTGGAAACCATATGTTTCTTATGATTGTGTTTCTTCTAAACTCTTATCCACAAAATTTTAAATTAAATAAAAATATATTCCTGCGCGTTCTATCAACTCCATGTTAGAACGGTACCATGCATGAATGGTCGTAAGAGCTGAAAATCATAACAAAACTTATCATTTGATAAACGCCGGGACCGTTTCATCGTTCCGGCATCGTGTTCAGCTAGCTTCCTCAGTTTTACTTGCTTAATTTGTTGGTTAAATTTAGAACAAAATATATGGTAGAATCATACCAGCTATGCTTTCTTTGAAACATCTAGTTAGCTGGCATCCATCACAAGTAACGTTAAACGACGACGAATAAGTGTACATACCGGGTGAGTAGAATGTGCCCAGTATCGCGATTAGATGAGTCTCACGCTGGTTTCGGCTACGGGAACGGTGGTGGTGGTGCTTATCAGTGAGTCAGGTGAAAAGTATAGCGGCTGCCTGTTATCGATGCATACCGTCGCTTCGGATAGTATCAAACCTTCACCTACTAGCGACCAGAGCTACGTTTCGCGACGAGTCAGTCACCGTAAAGCGATGGGTGGCGGGTGACGGTTGGTGATCAGGCGACATCATGAAAAGGACCATCTGCAGGTTAGTGTTCGCGCGTTCGTGGTGAAGAGAAGGAGACCCAGCAGAACAACTTCTAACAACGGCGGTCGGCATCATTTGCAGATTGCAACTATTTTGGAAAATCTATCTCCCAACGCTGGCGGGATTGATCCTGTACAATGAGTATCTCATCCACATCTACCACAGCTTTCAGTGGGCTGAGCTGCAGTGTGAGACGGGTAGTGATTATCGATTTCGAAGCTGTTTCTGCAATTCCTCTACTGTACCGTTCGCTTGGCTTCTTTCAGATAGCTGTGTTAAGATACTCTTCGTGGCTGATCCCCAAATTTTGGGCAACACTTTCGACAGGAAACTTTACTGGCCGTTAGCTAACTTCGATTCCGATCGGTACGTATATTACGGGCTAAGTCACAGGACGGCTAAGACACTCCACATTGTTTTCCTTCGAGCACGTTGTAAATTCCTTACCGAGTGTTCCACACTATGGAGAGAATCGAAACACTAGAAGTATCCATACGATTTGGGAGCGACGTTAATCTGGCAGAAAGGCGACATCCTTACGCACAACACCTCTATGGTGTGCTTTAAAATCGTGCAATGTCGGATGATTTGTGAGAAATTTACTACAAACCAAATCTATTCGTACCAAATGTTGTGGTTAGGAGAGAAAAAAAGAAACGATTGACAGATCTGCTCCATTCGCGAATGAATCCCTAATCTTATCAGTGGCGTAGAATGACGGTGGTCAATTTTGCTTTTATTGTTACGGGCAATGTTTTATTGGGTAATTTGTACACTTCGATTTCGAGTGGCCAAACATCATTGGTCAAATTATCATGGTGATGATGGATGGTAAATCAAAAGATATGTTTCTAAATTAATTTTGCTGAGCGCAAAAAGAAACATCCACTCCCAAATGACTAAAAGAAACATTCGTGAGGAGCTTGCCGGATTACTGTTATAACTTTATGTACACACAAAATAGGCACTTGAAACGAACGTATAAAAGGGCAGTGCAACACACGACACCAGATGTGATCTGTTTTCTGGGAGATCTCATGGATGAAGGGAGTGTGGCGAATGATGTACAATTTGCCGACTACTTTACACGCTTCGTGAACATTTTCACACAACCAACGGCCAATACCGTCATGGTGCGTATCTGCATACATCTGCTTTGCGTGTTGTGCGTTTGATTTCTACTACTTTTCGTGCTCGGTGGCGGATTTCTTTCAGTTCTACATTCCCGGTGACAATGATATTGGCGGTGAAGGGTTGGAGGCGATCAAATCGGATCGAGTTTTAAGGTTTAAGCAATACTTTAACGAGCAGGACGAGCTGACGGTTGAATCGATCGTACGATTTGTTAACGTTAATCGCATCAGCATGACAATCCCGGAAAACAGTGCCCCCAGCCAAGAGCCCGGGCAGGAGGAGCAAATGCCACTACCTTACACTGTGCTGCTTAGCCACCTGCCAATACTCCGATGGACGGATCCATTTACGTATAAGGTAAGAGCTAAACCATTTGCTATCGGATGAAGTTAGACTAGAAAAACCATTCCTACTTACCGACCAGGTAATCGACGATCTTCAACCGAATGTAATTTTTTCCGCACACGAACACAAATCCCTGCACGTCAAGACGCACCGAAATCGGCTGTCGCAGGGTGTAACCTACGTACCGTTGAACACGCAGAAAGCAAACCGACACGAAGTGTTGGAGTTTAATTTGGACTACCTGAAGGACACGCGGGAACTGCTGGAGTTTGTCGTACCGACGTGCTCCTACCGGATGGGGGAGATGAAAATAGGTTACGGCTACGCAATGTTCGATGGCGATAAGCTTCGGTACACTGTGCTGTGGACATCGCAACGTTTCTACCAGCTGGCAGCATACTCGATGCTGATTATCCCGCTCAAACTGGTCTGCGGGCAGATTTGGTGCGGCATACTAAAACGATACTGGTGCTGCTGTCGGAAACGAAACCGCAACTACTTACCCCTACCGCTGGCTTAGCATAGGAAACGATTAAAGGCGACTGCGATCGCAAGTATTATGGTGCAAGACAATTCGATAGTACGGCAGACGTGTGTGAGAATTCAGTATTTATTTCCTTGTGACTTCGCGTTTTTTGATGAATTCGATTGAAAATAAGGAAAAAGAAAATTAAATGAAAATAAGCAATACCGATCGAAACTAAACACAGACCCCGATGGAATTCGACTGCTTTTCCCGATGTCGGAACCGAACGGAATGGAATCATTTCTGGTCGGTGGAAGTAGCCGCCTGCAATTTGGTGTTTAATTCGTCGATCGTACGTTGGATGTCTTCGGTCACTTCGCGACGCTTCTCTAGTATGCCGAGCGCTTCCTTGTACTTTTTCACGCCCGTCCACCTTTAACGAAGCATATGCATATGTTGTTAGTAGAAATCCCCCATCATCTCAACTCCTTTCTGACTTACACAAGAGCGGCAGCTTCGTAGTTGCCAGTCGCGTCCAAATGATTAGCCCATCTGCTCGCAACCTGCTCCAGCATGGGATCGTCCGGCATTTTTTGCAACCGACAGATGACCCAAGCTTCCCGGAAATACTTTGCATCGCACAGTTCCTCAATCGATGCGTCTGCCTGTTAGTCGATAAAATACGATTAATATGAGAACAAAACGCCCCCATCCCCCATCACCACACTCACCTTGTGACTCGCTAGGAAGTAAGGCACGGCGGCAAGCGGTTCGTGACCCTCGATTAATTGGTAAGCATAAGCCTGACAACACTGACGCCAGAACCTACGGGTAGGTGTGTCGTGTACGTTAAGAAACGAGTCACTATTTATGAGAGGAATTTTAAATGCTTACATGTGTGACACATACGGCGCTAGGGCAAGCATGTGTGAAGTTAATTTTTTCTTGCTAATGCATCCCAGGATGGTTTCCTTCAGCTTGTGCAGCAGTTGAGGCATCATAACCAATCCGATAGATGATGTTTCCGTAATTGAGTGCAGTTTAGCTGAAAGACAAATTATTCACATTATTTATAAATGCGTGTTCACGGGCATTAATACAGTTTGAAATTAACATAAATTGTTATGAATGTAAAATATCCCTGGATCCGGAATAATTTCACACATGTATCGAATCTAATCATAGCTTAAAAGCTAAAACATCTGGTTACATAAGCTATTTCTTAATCATTTGTTAACCGTATAATTTCAAAATAGTCCTGTACTTCTCCTGCGTCAATTGCATTTTTTGTCAGACTCGTAAAGAAAACGGACACTTGTAGGGTGTGATGGCCGGATCGTACCCAACGAGCAAGTAAAACCCATGTCCAAGATTAATTAAAAATTAAAAAGCCCTACGCCGGTGAATATCACCGCATAGGTCAAAGAAAACAAAGGTACAAGAAATGGGATTTGTTAAAAATATCTTACAAAGATGATGGAAGGCAATATCCACTGAAAGAATCATTTGTGAAGCATTCAAACAGTACATATAAGGCATATCAGTTAAAAAAATCAGTTTTGCTCAAGTGTGAGAGACCTTCTAGTGTTAAATTAAAATACTAAGTTAATGCTTGAGAACTCTTATGCCACACTAGTGTTAAGAACTTTAAATCAGCACTACAAAAGGGGTTTGTTAATTCTTTTTTTAAGTTGACGTAAACCTGCATTCGAGTTGAACAACCAGCATCAATTTATTCCGAATAAAGTATACTGGTTCACAAAAGAAAAAAAAAACAATATATATTAAAATGCTTGTAAACGGTACCTTCTTCTTCAATCAGCTGTTTCAGTTTATCCTCGGTCGAGAAGAGCTTTTCATTGTAAAACATTGGCTCATCGTCCATCTCATCATTTTGTTTCGTCTCTGGCTCTATCTGTGTTGGCAGTACTATTGTTTTCGGTTTAAGAGCACTAATCATTTCTTCCTCGCTACAATACTCGTCACTATTCTCATCGACAGCTGCGGGTTCCGGTTCCGGTTCGGGATCCGGTGTGTGTAGCAATTTTACAATACAATCCAGCACATCTTTCGTCCTGTTGGCTTCACGATGTGTCAGCGGGAATGTGGTCGAAAGGTATGCTGATGTTTGCTGGACGGTTGCTACCTTCAGTGAAACCTTTTCCATTCCATCCGTCAACAAACCAACGCTTTCGTCGGGTTTGCTGCTCTCCACAGCACCTTGTTCCTTTGTGTTATTAAACGAACGAGATATCTTGCCCTTCTTCGTATTAACCTGCTTGGCATCCTCTTGAGTTGCGAATTTGATTTTTGGTCCTTTTTCAGAAACTGTGTAAGTGGTGTGAAAGATAAAAATCAGTGAAAAAGAAAAACAATACAGCTGAATAGTTCCTAAAAAAATCATACGTTTTGGCCGTTCGACGTGCTGTTTCGTGAAATCGAAACATCCCAAAGAAATTCCTTTCCCTGTATAAAGTATTAGGTTCTCGTCAAGTGGTGAGAACATCGCTGCAAACGCGTACGATCTGGTATGGTACACCTTAAGGCACGTTGCCGATAACGCATCCCAAACCCGAATTGTAGAATCAAAGCTACAGCTTACAATACGCATTGTATCACTACGGCTCCACCGCAGTTTACATATGCCATCGGTGTGCCCTTCAAGTACAATGATTTGCTGTTTTTTTTCATCTGAAAGTAAAGTAAAACTATCTGAAATGCCATCATGCTAATGAACTATGAACGTGTGTAACCAACCGTCGAATCCGTTCTCGAAATTAATCACACTGATGGTGCTATCAAACGAAGCTACAGCTAGATACGTTTGTTTATACTCCAGCGCGCAGATGTATCGCTTAGCAATTTTGCTACGATAGAGCTGCTTCATATTGTTATCCAAATCCGCGATAATGATGCTGCCATCCTGCGTACCGAGAAAACATAAATTGTCTACCGCCGTTACGTTTGACACTTGCCCAAATTGACGACATTCGATTGGTTCTGAAAATAAAAGCGAGAGTTAAAAAATGTCGATGCTCGACTGCGATGATTTCCAGAAATTGTATCGCGTAACGAAAACATTGTTGTAAATTTCACCATCTCAATATTGGACCAAAACAATTATCAATAGCAAACAAGACGATGCATGTGAAAAGAGTCGATGGCAACTTGGATGAAATTTGCTGATGTTCATGCGAAGCTTCACGTGGAAACCGCTTTATATCAAACATACCATATTTCTGGGAGCCTGTCATGTGGTAATAGACGAGTTTGACTTTTTCACAAGCAAACAACACCAATCTCTTCTCCTGCTGCTCGTTGGTCAAATAGCACCACTGCAGGGCGTACACCTCCTTGTTGGTGAACGATTTCAACAGCGTCGGAATGTTGTTAGAGTGGCTGGTATCAATCACCCCGATGCGACCCTGCTTCGTTCCGAATGCCAACTTTTCTTCATCTTCTGGATGCCATGCCACCGACATGACCGGGCCGCCAATTTTGTTCGTTGACGATTTGAACAAAATGTTATCGTGCTGTAGATTGGTCAGATTCATTGTTTCGATCCTTGGTGCCCCGCTTGCAATCACAATACTGGCGAGAAGGAAAACCAGTTAAAAACTAAGTTAAATATGGAATATTACCACCGGTAAAAAAGCCATTCTTTTCCACATGCATTTACTTACACCATCGATTCGAGCGGATTTTCCAATAGGAAACGGTTGGTGGGATTAAGGCAGTCGTAATCCAAAACCACCGATGCTTTACCAGCTTCCGTCACCTCCAGGCACACCAACTTGCGGTAGATCGATGAGCACCATATATACCGACCGTTCGTGTCCGTTTTGGCGAGTCCATTGGCACGTATGATGTGAAAGATTTTTTCAACCGGATACGGCGCCAAGCTCGTTTTGGCCTCTAGCTGCAGTCGATCGTTTCGGAACGTGAAATCTACCTTCCATTCAATTACCTGACCGTTTGAATTGTTGGCAACGATATGGCTCTCGTCCAACCACACCACATTCGTGAAAAGTGTATCACACAGCCGAGCGTTGGCAATGCACGGTACGACAATCTTGTCGATCGGTAGACCAGTGTCGTAATCCCAGAACCAGATGGTGTTCTCACGACTACCACTGACCAGAATGAGCTTACGCTCCATCTCGTCCTCGTCAACGTCGAGATCTGGATTGTCTTCCTGTTCCTGACCCACCACCACGTAGTCACGCAACTTTTCGCAATCATCAAGCTCATTTTCATCGTCCGTATTGAAGTCTTCCTGCACGATGTGTGACCGTTCACCCGTACCATCATCATTTTCATCTTCATCATCCTCCTCCCTGCGGGTGGCAGCCTTCAGAATATCCTCTTTCAGGTTTTCGCATGCTTCCAAGAAATTGAAACCCTCGACCGTTTTAGTCTTCTCCCGAAACTGTTCGCGCGAATCGTCCTTCGCTTCACGATCGATAATGGTACCGAACTTCTCCTGGCTCTCGTTGAAATCGTAAATATCGAAAAAGTCCGATTCATCCGGCACAGGAAGCGCCTTTTTTCGTGCCTGTTTCTTTGGACGATCTGTGAAATTTTTTTTAACACTTCCCGTACCATCCTCGGTGCCATCCTTAAGCTTTTCCTGCTTTCTCCACCCACTTTTGTCGAACACCGGTACGCTCATACATTCGATCGAGACGATCTCTTTGTCGTGTCCTCGCAGTGAGTGTAGGATTGCCATTTTCTTGATCGAAAATATGTGTATCAACCCATCTTTCATGCCGGCGAGAAACACATTCGGATCTAGCGGCGAACGAACCAACGTGACGACAGTTTTGTTTCGGAAAAAATCCAACGACTCTTTGTAGGTGTCCGTTAGCAAGCAGTACACCACTAGATCGGAACGATCACACGAGAGCACCTTCCCGTGAGTGGAAAAGCATACCGCGGACGTTACCTCGACGAACTGTTTTCTCGGAACCTTCGAATCCACAACATGTCCCCGGTGCCCATGAACCGGCCGTTGAAGATCCAGGTCCCACACATACAGATTCCTGTACTCATCCAAAGTTGCAAACAAACGTTTGCTGGTCCAATCCGGTGAACAGGCAAGGGACTTTATGCTTGATAAGAAATGGTTTCGAACATTACCAATGTGTAAATCACTATGCAAATGAAATAAACACACTTACGAGCTTTGGTTTGTCATGATGAGGGTCTTCGGTAAGCAATTTGATTCCCCCGGCGGAATGTACGCTACATCGTACCGGGAGCAGTACAGAACTCCATTATCCGGCGTTGAAATTATGCTATTCTGATGAAACCACGCATGGGTGATGGGCGCAACAAACTCGTCCATGTTTGAACTCATCTTTAACGATTCAATCCTTACGCACGCCAACAGTATTCTTTCGTAATTACGCGCGAGTTGCGTTTAATGCGTCTTTCTAAGAAGGGTACGAAATTCTTTTGTATACCTGTTTCGTTATTCTTTTCTATTTTTTTGACAATCTTTCAAATTTGAATGTCATCGAAAACGGTAAAAACCAGGTCGGTATGGCTCTACATTTGACGAAAGAAATTATGTTACGAAAGCTGTCTTCGTTAAGCTGAAATGGAATCGCTTAAACATTTAAATCATTCTGATAAGTTAAAATACATAACACAAATAATTTAATTTGATTGTATACTGCTCAATTTAGATTTAATTTTTCCATTAGCTCGATGGTTTCATCGTAGAAATAAAACATATTTTTATGGTTTCGGATTAGTTTGACATTTGCGAAATGGCGGAAAAAATCACTCGTTGCTGGACCCGGTCGACGTTTTTATTACAATCTCTTTGTTGACACTTCTTCTTGACACACCGACGCACACACATACAACATTTTGGGACGGTGAAAAATCTGTAAGGCTGGTAATTTATCCAGAATAATTGTGCGTGCAGTGCAAAATAGTGAACATATTGCCAAATTATTCCTATCTAAGGTAGGTAGTCTGTAAAGTTTCGCATTACCTATTTGCAGTTAACTGGAAACCTACATTCCATATGGTGTTACTAGAGTGCGCGTGGAAAAGAAAGGTAACGAAAAACTTGTTACGAGTTGGAAAATTGATTCATCATCAGTGAAGTGATACAAAGTGCCGAACAATTTGGGCAAAGACTCTTTGGATTGACGTATTTCTATCTATACTTACGACAAATTTTGAAAACATGTACTTTGCAGCCAAGTTATGCTTCACACATGGCGAAAGTCAATCATCGCAAGAGTAGCGTTTATCGTACATGGTATATAAACACTGAATTGTTGTGTATCTGGCAAAGCTGGTTTGAAAGGCAGTTGCTATACGTGAGCAGAAATCGATATTACGCTGTACATTCCAATTTTCGGTGAGCAAAACAATGTGATTGTCCATAACATGTTTGAAACACGATGGAAGTAGTGTAATTTTTAGGTCCAATTTGCACAAACCGTAAGAACATGGCTTACTGCGATGCTAAACACTAGCAACACGAGAAGAGGAACTGTTGCGGTATGTAAAGCATTCTGCGTGAACTTTCGCCACCATCGCCACCGTCGTAGTCTTATTGTCGTACACACATTACCTCAAATGGATGTTGGTCAAATCGTCCGAATAGTGTGTGATGTTTCATCGACAGGGAACGGAATTGCAGTTACTAGCACTAACAGTGAGGTGGTGCTTTAACGGTGGTTCGATGAAATGAATGGCCGAACGGGTTGCATAAATTATCAGCGCGAAAATACATAAGGCCAGTGGCTGGAATGCGGCGATGAGCGGCGATTCGATAAGTGTATATGTAGCGCTCTTTTAACCCGTACGTGACGTGTGTAGTACCTCTCGAGTCATTGCTTACTATCGAAGCAAAAGTATACATAGGCACCTCGGGGTTATATTACTGAGCAATCAGGAAATATTGCGTTTCAGTCAAATCCGGCATAATATTGACTATTCTACCAAAAACTTCTGCGCTGTTAAAGCCAAGACGGTGGAGAAAATGGTTGGAAAAGGAGGAGGGAGGGAAGGAACACGGTGCAAAAACGAACGATTTCACAAACACATTTTCAGTTCCATCGCTGGCATATGCAATCAGGGAACGCAAAACGTCAACAGCGTTTAACATGAACGGTGGATGGTGATTTAGCCGGGTTACTAGATTTAGTTGAGAACCCCGTTGTAATAGGCCAAACAAGCATACCGTGCAACGCACATGGCAACGCAAAATAATCACCGATTAAAAGAATCCGAGCCCTTAAGAGGCTGATGCAAAAAGAAGCGTCCAATCGTAATAGTATCAGTATCAGTAAGAAGGGAAACGATAGGGTCCGCGAGAGGATGAAGTGTTTATGTTGCTTTTTCGCTTACTTACACACCGCCCGCTGTACCGGCAAACAGTGTGCAAGAGGGACAGCAAACACAAATCGCATATGATGTTGATTGTAAAGATCGTACGAGATTGTCGAGAGGTGGTCTGATGTTAGCTTTACGCAAAGATATTATTCGATTTGTCGGTGGTAGTAGTGAGATCGGACGGTATTTATCGTTGTGTTGGATGCAAGAAGCGTTCAAGCCGTTTCGTTGGCAGCAGCTACACGAGCTAATCGTTTTAAGGGCAAAAAAGCGGCTGGATCATATTTTGGATGGCTTATGCGAATCACTCCAACCCAAGCATGTATGGTAGCGACGAATGCACCTGAACAAAGCTTCCATTTCTGAGGTGACCTTGACCATCAATTTTGGACAGCAAGCGGGAATATTGAAGTTGAAGAAAGAAAAAGTGGAACATTTCATATGATAACCATGTTTATATCGATCGTGGCAAGCGTTGCCAAATCAGCATATGAATTTATGCTTGGAAGAACTTGCTAAAGTTGATGCCCATGGTACATTTGTTTTCTCGTTCCAATGGCAACATGGACTCACATGAAATCGTAGAAAATGCTGCAATGATGAGTTTCGCAGCTTTGGAAGTTTAATG
>JXWZ01008630.1:0-16676 GCA_000956215.1 Anopheles farauti No. 4
CGCACGATGCATAATGTCAGCAAGGAAGACAGTGAACAAACGAGACGTTTCTACGGGGATGATAAATTAGGTTCCATTTGTCTCACGCTTAGAGACGGGGGATGGTTGTTTTGCGTTTGTAAAACATAAAAAAAACATCTCTTATATGGTACGCGGATATCAACGATTAAAGAGATGATAGTCACAGCCAAAGAATCGCTTTAATATATCGATCTCCATGAGAACGAAGCAACGACCTATCCCATATCAGTACGAAACTATTCGCTGCCAGAAATAGGATTCCCCAACCTACGGCCTAACTAGTAAAAAGGATGCCGCTTTCCCCTCAAAACACATACGCAGACCCAGCAGAGGTGCGAAAAGTGAAAATTTATTATCCACCCATGGAACCACAGCCCGCCCGACCGACCCCGGAACAAAAGCTCGAATGACCTTCTGGGAGGAAGCAACCACACCAACCGGACACATCAAACGAATCCTTTCGATTCGTGTAACCATGAAGCGTGTCAATTATCGTGGACGCCCCACCTACACACACACACGACCGTCCGATCGATTGTAGTCCTTCCGGGACAACCTGTACAAAGCCCGAGCAATCGGCGAAGTAATTTCTTTTCCTTTATTATCACCACTCGGGGCAGCAAAGTGCTGCTCTTTTTGTGGGTTAAATTGCGCTGAACGAACACAACACCGTAGCATATATCGGAGAGTGTGTATGTACGGCGAGGTTAGGCCACTTTGACCTCAAGTCAGAATAACAATGAGCTTCATACAGAAATGCGACAGGCAGGAGGGATGATATAAAAAAAAAACTTACTCCTGATATACACGCCATCCCACAAGGACAAGTGGTGTATCTGTACAGAGGGAGCAGCCTTAGGGATTAGGCGCTGTACGCCTGAGAGGTAGACAGACTGCCAAGCACACCGCGGACTCCCCCTCGCCCCTCTCCTCCGTGTATCCGCAAAAGGGTCTCTACCAGGACGATACCGAAACTGTTGCCAGTGCCGCTCTAGGCTGGCAGCTATCGACGAGCACCCGACCCGAATGCCGATATCGACGATGGATGGATCAAGATGAAGTACTCTTGAGCGACCTCTTCCCCCCTACGATGGGAGTGGGGAAGAGAAAGGGGACCTATTGGTTCAACCAACCCAGGCGCGATAGACCGTGAAAAATGTTCGTACGTCGAAGCATAACAAATGTTTGCATAACGTACCCTTGGGGCGGTGCTTTTGCCGCTCCCGTTTTCCACCAATTTTTGCCTGTTCTGTCTACATGGAAGTGCTGAACGTGTGGCGCACCAGCATCGTGTGGAACCAGTACGTTGGAGAACCGTGAGATGAGGTCTCCAACAAAGCACATCCACCGTGCTATCTACGCTAACGATTAAAGGAAATACTACTGTCCCACCAATAACTCACTTCTGTCGCGGGTTTACTCGCCTCGCCGAATCGAACGTAAAGAAATTTCTGATTTTTCCTTTTTCTTTTCCCCCAACAGCAGAGCAGAGAAGGAAAGATTTCATTTCAAGAGAGCGGCAAAAAAAAGCGATTGGCGCCTGTAAGCTATGCAAATCGCTTCCCCCTTCGCAGCGAAGTGTTTGTTGCCGAGATACAAACGGCGATTGAAATCGGCGATTTTTGGCGTTAGGTAAAAACGCAGCAGCAAATCGATTCGGACCAGAAATCGAACGCACATTTGTCGCATTATCCTCAGCATCATCGCATTCCGTCTCCCTCACTCGCCGCAATTCGCACACGATGGCAGCGCGATGATAAGATGAAAAAGAAGCTCGAAATGACAGACAAATTCCTCTGCCGTAACTTTTTTCTCATTAAACTTGCTCGTGTAATTTATCACCATTCCGGGTGCCGCTTTTCCTGGCATTTTTTTGCCATCAGAAACTTGAAACCAGCCATACTACCCCGCCAGGCAACCGAAATGGGTGGGTGGTTGAGGGCATTCCTGTACACGCTCAGGTGACACTTTTGCCTGTTTGAATGTAAATTTTCTGAACGTAGAAGTGTTCAGTGCTTGATTTTAAAGCAACTTCTTCAAAAAAAAAATTAACAATAATATTTTGATGATATTTTTCATTTACTCCACCAAAAATACTTCTATTTATTCCAACAAACATACTTGTCTACAGAGTTGTTACAAAAAAAACCTGAGTCATCAAACAACGTTATTGATAATTATGCCAGCAGTAGCATCTTCTTCTCGCCGATGCCGGAAAACAATACACAGCATCCTTTGCCCGAAAACTCTTCGCGGAAACAATAACCAAACGCTCGGCTAGCCAATTCGTTCATCGACCTCCTCTCGATAGCGACCGAAAGCAAGCGCAACCGGGACGTGCTGCTTTATTACCCGGCAGCAAAAATGGACAGTATCATCCACGGCACGGTACCCGGGTCCGTCTGTCCGTCTCCTTATGCAGCTCTCATTTATGGATGCTCGTTTCCTGGGACGTTTAATTTCTTCCCCGAAACAACGGCAGTTTGGCAAGAACATGCTCCCGGTGGAGGTTGGCAGCTCACATAAATCATGCAAACATAAAACCCGCTTCAACCGGGAAGGGAAAGAAAGAAGGCGAGCGAATCGCACACCTCGCCGAAATAGCGCGCTTCTTGGAAACAACAGGACCTCCTTGCCCGGAGAGCAAGGCGCAAAACTTATGAACGACGTAAAAGTTTCCTTGCTGCGGTCGGCTCCCTTTGAATCACCGTCATCGACGAGTGGCCGAGGAGTTCGACGGGAAGAAATTCGACGATCGACTGTGTCCAGTGGGCTACAGCAGAAGTAGCAATAGCCGCAACAACGACGCGGACCTTTTTATGAGACTCTCATGGTATTTTTCAACGGAGGATCACAAGGATCGCCGTTGCTGAAGCGCGCTAAATAAAATAAAGAACGCACACAGACCTGGCTGGCTGTTGCTTTATGGGCAAAGTCGTCAAGATTAACTTCTTCATTCGCCGGTGTGGTGGTCACCGACACAAAAGGGTCTGTGAGGAGAGTTTGTGAGACAATCTGCATCGGCAAGCACCCGATGGATGTCTCAAGCAGACGGTCATCTGTGCATTTTGCGCCTCATTGAAGCCGAACGGCGGTAGGTTTTCGTTACCTCCAGCCAAACACAAAGAAAAAAAAAGTTATGCAAGTCGCCACGGATCTTGCCTCCGTGACAAACTGAGACAACCTTCGCACCTTCGTACCTTCGCAAAGACAAAATACTCGCTCACTTTGCACCACCCGACTGCGTGATGCCCTGGGCAGATGAATGAAAGCAAGGGGTATGTGCCGAGGTTCCTAAATTCCGACGCTAGATTATGTCGTAAAAACTAACGAAGCAGATGGAGCGATGGGAGCATTATGCCAAGCCCCTCGATGTCAGTGGCCCGGCGGGGGGGATACGGCACGGTGAAGTTTGCCGTTTTTATGTGTACATTAAATTATGTGTGTCCTCTTCCCCTTTCTCGGCCAGCCGTGAAAATAGCTGCTCCCGGGAAAGGTTGACTTCTCGAACAGCAAAATAGCATTTCTCAGCTCATTGTGTCAGCTCGCCAGCGACCGAAATGCAGCGCCCGGTGCCCGTCGACGGGCAGTCGGAGGAGACGACTTTAACTCGACAAATCAATCTCCCAACCCGTGCGGACACTCAACCACTGCCCATGCACATTAGGGTGATGAATGGTTTTATGCTTCGCTACGGACACACGCGACCGGCGCGATATGCATGCGGGCGTGGAATAGCGACAGAAAGAGAGATATGCATCCATCACACAAAGAGATTAAGATGCACAAACCTCGTTGAAGAAGGGAAACGAATTATTCCGGTGCCGGCGGGCAGGCGGCTCTCTATTGAAAAATTAAATTTCGGTAGCCAATTAGCATAAAGCGGAAGAGCACGCGCCGAAGCGCTCGAATCGTATCTAAATTATGTCCCATTATCAAGCGACTACCCCAACTTAGTAGCAGAGCATGAAAATGCCGCTTCGTGGTTGCAAATGTTTCCAACCGATAAAAGCGACAGGCAAGATTGATTAAGATGGCTACGATTTTTAAAGCAAAAATTTACAATGCACCATTGTTTTCCTAAAAGCAAGCAGCGAGAGAGCAACGATCTAAATAAAACCAGAATAAACGCAACGATCAACACTGTGACGAAAACGATTCGGTAACAAAAAAACGCACCCAAACAGGAGGACACGTTTTCTAATCCTTTCCGACAGCGACAAGGTAACTCGACGCCATCCAGGCGTAGATGGACAAGTGATCAAAAGAAAAAAAAAACAAAGGTTCACCATCCACCTCAACTTCTCTGGAAATGAACTCCGATCTGGCCGGGGACTAATGAACCCATTCCCAAGATGCGTCACTTGAGTTAAGTAGTTTTTACGACACAACCACCGAGGAAGAGAGTAGTGAGAGTGAGTAATGCAGGAAAATCGTAAGGAGCAAAATTTTTCATCCTTAATTAGCTTTAATTACTTTCATTATCATTTTTATAGGCAACCGGCGTGTAGAGAGGTTGGATGGAATCGAGATGGGGTGTCCACTGACGTTCCCCAGACGATCCTTCCCGACCGTTTATCGGTACGAAAGGAGCAACAGGCAGGTCAGGCCAGAGCTTGCCCTGTGTTAAAAATTACTGGAAGTAAATTCACCCATTTGTATCATATTCAGCTGATGCCCGCAAATTTCCAACTACAAAAAAAGGTGTTTCTTTTACCCCCTGTTTTCACTTTCACAAAAAAGAACCACTAAATACAACCGACCAAAAGGACAGATTTTGGTGGGTGAAAAACGAGGTTCCGGTGTGTCACGTGTGCCGGGAAGCCAACTGCCGTGGGTGGTGGGTGTGTGCGTGTTTGATGAGGTGATGAATTATTTATCCACGGTTAAACGAAAACTGGACCTGCACCAGACTGGACTGGATCAACTAACACGCCCAGCTCGTCCATCTACAAGAGATCATCTTCAGGCCATCGAACGGGCTGCTCTGTTACGGTGGAAGCAAAAAGGCTACCCGTATGAAGGCAGATATTTATGATAAACAGAATCGATAAACGGGCGGGCTTTGGGGAGGACACACCACACGTCAGACACAAAAAAAACACGTCTGACGATGGTGAAGCAACAAAGCAGCTGGGATAATATCCTTAATTCCGGCTCAGCTAGCGGTGTTGACCTTCAGGGCCGGTGCGAGGGAGAGCGGCGAGAGAGCTTTACGAGACATTTCGAAGCTTTATGAGAATGTAATTGAATTTTTATGATTTAATTGGACCGAGACACATCATAAAGGGAGGCGGCTGTGGGTCTATGCGACTGTGTACGTGTGCTTTACAGAGAGTATGTGTGTGCTTATATTGAATCGTATCCAGAAGCGAAAGCAAGGACATACATTCAGACCATACATGGTTTGTATTACGTTTGTTTAAAAAAAAAACATTGATTAAACATTCAACCAAATTTCGTGTCGTTTTCAAAACACTGTAAAGCACGTACCGATTTTTTGTTCTACACAAATCAGATGAAGGATACGCGAAAGAAGCGTGCTACTTTTCCAAAAAGCTTCCAAACGACGGAGACGTAAAAAGAAATTAAACTTTAATTACATTTGCCACGTTTGAAAAATAGTGACATTTAACTACCCGAACCGTTTTTCTTCACACGTTGTCTGGTGCTACCATTTCCTTGAAGAAGTAAATGTTCACCCCTACAAAAAACAAACGCTCGTTCTCTGCTCCGGATCGTTCGTTCGACAACCCACAAAACATTACGCAAACGAACAAAAACCCACCTCCCACCCGCTATCCCCGCTACCACAACAGCGGGGAAGGAAAATTGCCAAGAATTGATTGCTTATCGATTGTCGTACGGAAGATGGGTTTCTCGTCGCCCATTTCCTTTTAACATTCCCCTGTTGCTGTACCAGTCCTACCTCTTCCCTCTCGCCCCTTCTGATGGCGCTGGAAAATGGAAAACTTTTACACTTTCCGTTTCGTCCTAAAACCGCCGTATGGCGCTCTGTTCAGTTTCCACTTTTTTATCAACGAATTAAGCAACTTGCAGGAAGAAAACCCCACCGCCAGTACTACCCTGTTGTTACTTCAACCCACCCACGCAGACAGGAGGAAAAAAGGTCAACCACTATCAGCAAAGCAGGAAAGCTAGTCGCCAACGATAACGCCACTGCTGGACGAAGAGGGGACAGCTCTAGCCGGCCGGTTTCACGTGAAAAGCTTAACTCGAAAGTTCCGACGACTTCACCAACCGGCGCCGCGCCAAAACTCGTATCAAACACTAATAAATCACGGCGGGGGTTTTACACCAGCGCGCTTTTTTGTGGTGCGTGCCTTTTTTTTTTTGTACATCTAACAGCTACTTTTTATTTGGTGTAGAGATGCTGTGAAAAGCGGAAATTGATCGTGGTGTAGGTGCCGGAAAACCATGCGAAACCATGTGCCGCAATTGGTGAAGACCGGTGCACTTTGAAACGGTATCCACGAGAAAAGAGTAAAAGTATTCTGGAATTGAATTTTTTCCTTTTGTACTAGAAAATATATGTAGTGTTCTCTACAAACAACAATATTTCCTTCCATAAATGAAGTTCATAGTCAAAATTTATTGTCATTGTCATTTATTGTATTGTATTGTCATTATTATTGTATTGTTCATTGTCATTTTTATGTAATCTGTTATTATAAACTTCTTTAAAAATATTCTACTCTTTCGCACATTCACCAAGAAATGTTTAACCTATTCCAACGTTTGCTGTATTTATTTTTAAACACCAAATATAAACGCCGTCGTAACCTGATCCTGACCGCACCTACTACAGTCCGGGGCGTTCGTTCGACAATAACCACGACGAACTAAAAGGTCAGTAACGCGCACAACTAGGGGGGGTTGGGGTGGGGAAGAGATGACGCTAACTAACCTCAACTTAAACGCACATTTTATTCAACTCCCACGGAGCCTTTTAAAAAAAACCACACACTGCAATCGATTACTTAACGACTTGCAAGCATGAGATAATATTGGGTGCGCGCTCGCGGGTTCTCATCTTCGGTCTCGGCTCGAGGTAACGGGGGAGGGGGTGGGGGGATGGTATACCACCACCCATCATCGCATGACGCGCAATCGTTACTCAGCGGTGGCCACCGGGGTGACAACTTGTCAACGACAACGCACCCCACGACCAGAAAGAAGGTGTCAACGAGGTCACAAGCAAGGAAGGTTTGGGAAGCAGATGAAGGGAACACTCCCGATGCCTTTTTTAACTCCATGCGCGCATGGGTTGAGCGTGCGTGCGCGTGATTACTTAATATTGACATTATATTCGGCCAATAAATTTGCACATAAATCACCCCCCGGCACCGAATTCCACCACCACCCGTCCTTGGCGCGCGAAATAAGTAGCTTCCATTAAACGAGTTTTTAGCGCACCTCCTCCCATCGGGGAGAGCAACCATTTTTAATGCCCTTTTTGGATGCTTCCCAGAGTGCGCAGCAGGAAAAAAAACCCGTTTCGCTCGCTCTACACACACACACCCCACAACAATGTCACGGGTTTGTGGTTTTTAGACCCAGCACATGCAAAACGTGACCGTCACTCATTAGCGTCCGCCGTCAAACCGGCGACGTCATCGGCGGAATGCAACAGTTGCAGCAGAATGCGGAACTGTGCCCCGTCTCGAGTCGCACCGGCGGTAGTAAAATTTGGACAAAGTTTTCTAACAAGCTGTAATTCTCTGTCCCGTGCTGGCAGCAAATTCCCTGCCGGACATGCAGCGTCTTTTTGCCGAGAAATAGTATTTGACGCGTTTTGCGGTTGTTCAAGTGATTGCTTTAGTAGGTTGTGGTTGGTCAGTGTTACACCCACAATTTGCATCTCGATCCCGTCACTGCGAACCGTCGACGGTTGGGAAGCTGTGAAACGTCGAGCAGTGTGCAAACCCCGCAAGCCAGTCGTTTGTTTTTCTTCGAAGCATCGCCATCACATGACTAACTGCCAATGGAGTCATTTGTTTGCCAAGACACGTTTCAAACGCCGTTCGCTGCATGCGACTTCGAAACGTGCAAGCGTAAGCGACGTTCGAGGAAGTGCAATCAATGCGAAGATGCGATATTGATTGTATCCGCTGGTCCGCCGACCGACAAATGGATTAAAAAGGGGCGATCGTTAATAGACGATACGTGCCTGTATCCTAATGACATCGAACGCGTTGTTATGACAGACGACTGGCGTAACCACAATAAACGAAACCGCCTCTCCTGCTTTGAACATCCCACTGAAATATGATCGTACAATATAATATAACATAATATTTCTCCCATCACTTACCTTTATCGCGTAGGAGTTTATTCGTTGCCGCGGCAGTACGTTGAACGATGAGAAGTCTAGGCGTCGCGAGAAGATTCCATTGGCACCAGATGTGGCTCTGTGTGAGAAGAGAAAGAGAAACGTATGAAGCACATATAGTTGCATAGAGAGAAAAAAAACATACATCCACACCGGAACAGTCCGGAAATGGAACTAAATATTGATAAGAGAAGGTTTTTTCGGTCAACGGAGGGCAACTAAAAATAAAACTTGGCTTTAAAATAAAACATCAAGCGTTATTCTAAAGCCACACCCGATAGCGAATGGCAACGAGGTTGATCGTATTGATGCAACCGATTCGCAGTGCGATTTCGCCATCCCTTTGTTGCCCAGGATAAACCCTCCTCTTCGAACCACACCACTGCGTAGGTAAACAAATAATGATAAGCCGAAGAAGGTTCGCTTCTTTATTTGCCATCCAAACAGACTACAGCACGAAGTGGCACTATGACGCCACCAAATCGAGCATTTAAAGGAGTCAAATAAACCACACACCCAAGCGAAAAACATCACACACCAACGAGTGCCAATGTCGTTCTTATCGCGAATCTTATTGGCGGGATGGGGAGTGCAACAGGGGAAAAAAATAATCAACCCGAAACGTGCTCAAACCAAAACAGAACGACCGATCTGGCTCTCTGGTTACGGCATCGGCAAATTCTTGACGACTACGGCGACGAATCGCGGATTCAAACTCGTCGGTAAAGAAACGCAAAACCTTGACATGTGAATCCCAGGGCGTGATAGTGACGAGGCTCAAGTAACCTATTGCAATCCAGCCCAAAAGTAACATTAGGTGTTGCATGTACATTTTTTTTTTTTGCGGTTTTTACAATAAAGAACATTGGTCTTTTTTACACCTTATGTGGAAGTTTCCCATGATTAAAGCGTCAGTGTTTCGTTATGCTTTTCCCAGGATTTCAAGCTTTACATAAGCAATAATCGAGCAACGGAATATAACCGGAAGGTTCTTGTTAAAGCATTTTTAAAAGATATTTTGGTGAAATGATACTGTTCTCCAAACGCTCGATGAATCTCAGGGTATATTACTGCAAAACTTTCAATATTTAGGAAACTTTGTTAGCAGTGATGTTTATAAGTAATAATTATTTTTACTATAATGATTACAATATGTAATTTTGGAAGACATTTTTTGGGAAAATGTGACAATATTCCGTAATGCACGGCTAATTCATGAAGAGAAAAATAAAATCTTCGCTCTCTAATTAGCATGCGATCGATCTAATATTGAAAAACTTTAACATCGACAATTACGGAAGTTTGGGTTCGAGCCAAGGGCATGCACTGTTGCATAATCCGTGTCTTTTCCCTACCTTTCTCTTTCTAGCGTTCAACAGCAGCGAGGAGATGCCGGACATGATTCATCGACCGTTGTTTTGCACAGTTTGGTGAAGCCATTAGAGTGAACATGTGAGGACGTATTTGGAAAAACGAAACCGACCAAAGAAGAATGAGGCGGATGGATGTGTGTTTATCCTCCTATCCGCCAAGCTGTGCGTTACTACTACAATTACGGACTAGAAAACTTTGTTTTGTTTATTTTCTCTCCCGCAAGATCGATTATCTATGGACGGGGTTGAGTAGGAGATAAACAAAAAACAGCGCATAATATACGCTACACTCCTCGTCAGTATGTGTGGGTGTGTGTTTGTGTCGCTTGTTCTCAAGGTTAAGTTTTCGCACAAACAGAAGAAGGAGACGGAAGAGAGGCAAGACACCAAAGACGATCAGATATTCCAAGTGCGGACGCGAGTATTAGAGGTGGAACCGGACACACATTTCATTCCTGTAGTTAGAGAATTCGATAGTTCCTCGTCTACGGCACGACGGCCAGTAAATACGAATGACTGCCGATATTTCAGCCTGAACTCGACAAAACAACCGAACTAAAAAAAAAAGACCGCCCCAGCCGAGCACACACGTAGCAATCAAGAGGAAGTCCAGCAACCCCACAAAGTGACGTGCCTAACCTGGAACAAATCGTGATTTCCTCTTTCTTAACATCCAACCCGTACCCGGTCGCCTCCCGCCCAGACAGCCTCACCTTACCCCCCACGTGAACGTGACGGGAATTCATTAACACGCGCCGTTTACAACACAACACACAAACACACGCAAAGGGAAGGTGAAAGCGAAAATCTGTAATAATTTTGTTTGAGCCCTCTACACGCTAAATAACAAAAAAAAATACTTCAGAACATACATCCACGAGACGAAACGGTGGAGGCGCATTTGGAAGGGGAAGGTGGTAGACGATGCGTGGAAACACATAACTCAAGGAATGCGGGGATCACCGAAATTCCGGACGGGCGCAAAAAGGAGAACACGCGCACAAATCGCGTATTATCTAATCTTTCTATTCTTTTTTTAACCATTCCGTTCCCTTCTCCAGACGCGCATGTTGGATTCGCGTGGATTTATTATGCACGGGCAATAAAAGGCAAAAGCAAAGCAGGTTAAAAATATTTACGCTACACGCGTATGGTTGGTGGTGTTGCGGGGGTAGGAGGGAGATATGAATAGGGAGAACGGTGTGGTGTTAGTGTTGGGAGTAATTTGATGTGAGCGAGAGAGGACGAGGGAAGAAAGAAGCGCACTGGTGGAATGTAAAAATGTGCCTGATGCTGCAGAAAAAAAAAATCAGCAAAACAAAAACCACATCCCCACATCCCTCATCGCCCATGCGTTCCACCACTGCCTCACCCCCTCTGCACCTTCAGCCCACCATGAAATGTACACACATAAATCCACCCGAACCACCACTGGATGTGAATGGGGAGCGTTGTTTTCGCGTTTACTTTTAACCACCACCATCACCAATCAAAAGATGAGGAAGAAAACGCCCCATACACACACACACACCCATAGTCGGCGGGGGTTAAGACGCGCAGTCGAAAGAAGAAATCAACTGGCCACCGCGAGCCAGTGAGCGCACGTGAGAACAGCGGCGGCAACGGGGAACGGCGGGGGAAAACGCGAATGTGGTACGACCGCAAAAGCGGCAGAGGGAGACCGGGACCGACCCAACCATCATCAAACATCTTCGCCATCATCAGCGCAACACCAACACATACATGCATGCCCACACGTTGGTGCGCAACATAGCGCCCGCTGCTAACTCTGCTCAGCACTTTTTAACCTTGACATTGAGAGTGCCGCCGTACAGGAAGAAGAAGCAGTAATGAAGTGGTGGTGTTAGTGCCGGCAGTGAAGTTGGTGTTTGATTCCAAAATAAGCAAAGCCAAACAACACAAACGCAACACACACAACGCAATACGCGCGCGCGCCCCTGCTGGCATACATTTTCAACGCCAAACCTCAAGAAGATCGGCTTGAACATAACCATCTCCGGCGCAGTGCGAGAAAGAGAGAGAAAGAGGCGATATAAGCAGGCAGGCTTCCTCGGTTACGATCAACATTTCTGCGATTACTCAATCGATTACAAACATCGCAACAACAAAAAAAACACGGACAATCGTAATATTTCGCACAAGAATTTCGACTGCATTTTTCAAAAAAACAACACTGCGTTAATCAATCTTTGGCACCGGCACCCAAAAGGCACTGCAGAATTATTGCCGCGAAATAAATGCAAGCAAGGTCATAGCTGCTGGAAATGTCAGCACGCGCTTGGGTGATCGAAATACCAAAGTGATCAGTCAAGATTGCGGAGGCGAACGAACGTAAACACAAACCAGGGCTAATAGCAAAAACTAGCCGCCGAATTGGAAAATCCCCTTCCCAAAAAAAAAAACAAAAACAACGCACTTCGACGGCGAATGCGCATCGAATCAAGATTCGAGACCAGCAGCGGCGTGACATTTCGAGTTCTACTAGGGGGGCAAAAAGCTGGTTTCAATGACGGATAATGCCGATTTGGACAAGAGTAAGGGGGCCCGTGGGAAAACATATCGTGCGCGTTTGCTGCTTGTAGTTGCTAAAAAAAACTTGGTCAACTATGGAACAGCATCTAACAACATCCTTTTCTTCCACGTGTTCCGGACGTGTTCCGGATGTTTTGTGCTAAGCATCATGATGGCCTAACCTTCAAAGTGATCGCCGTCAAGCTAAAAACACTCCCAGGCGGTAAGAGTGCGTACGGGGAGATAATTTGGCGATATAAATCATGAGTATAAACGCGTTAATAACTATGAAACAGATCCAAAGCCGTACCGCAGCGGCGATCGCTCCCCATATGGTCGGGGACTCATCTTAGAAAAGTTCTGTGGGATTGGTGTTGCAATAAAGCATGGGACAGCTCACTCTCAGCGCGACTTACGGAAGAGTTCTACCGCCATTTGTCTCTCCCTCAATCCCCCGATATGTCGGTTCGTTTTCGGATCGAACGCAAAAATAGACGGCCGCACACGCACACAACCCGAAGCTTCTTTCTCCGGTTGCCGAACAAACAAACAAAAACAAACGAACGGGCATTCCGGCGCTAATTATATACGCGGCTCCACGAGACAACGCGTTCGCACAAGCCGTGCCCGGGAACGGAGCAGCATTTTTATTGCATTATCGATTGCGTAGTGCCCCCGAGAAATGCCACTTCTTGCATCTGTGCACCAGACAGTGAGTGACCGAAAACGCGAACAGGCAATTAATCATTTGCAAAGGAAGCGCCCACAGCGGAGGGCACCACCGCAAGATCGAACTTTTGCCAATCATTCCGCAGCGGTAGCGGGCGCGAGAGCTACCGGAGGTGTTGCCACCGTCGGAAGATACACGAACGACAGACGCTAATGCCGGCAATGACTGTCTAGCGGCATGTCTGGGCCGTGGTTGGATAATCAATCATCGGGCAAACATTGTTGCAAGCGACCGAAGGGAGAACGAACGGCGTTTGTGTCCCCCAAGCGGATGTCAAGACCTGACAGTACCCTGAAGAGTTCGAAGGAGAACACGAGGCGAAGGGAGTAGGCGCTTTCCCGTGTCGAGAATGGCATTACAACACAATAGAAGGTAAACGCCATCAGGCCTTTCCATTGCTGTATCGCCGAACGATTAGACGGAGAGATACAGCATAGAGGCTTCGGGTGTTTGTTGATCCGTTGGCTCAAGTGCACGAGTAGGATTTGCCAATGGTGCCCTCCATTCCAAGGGTGACGACATGGAAAGTGAACTATTAAACTACATATTACACCCAGACCCAACTGAGCACAGCCCGCTTTCGCGGCGTAGTTGGAAGGCAATGTCGTCCGGCGCGTCTGGACACCTCCGCACGAACCGCGCAAAAAGCATTGCAGCTTCAAGCTGCACAGGAAACTAGCTTGTTGAAACAAACGCTGGAAGAACTTGGAATGCGCGTGGACGGCGTCATCGGGTGTAAACATTCAATCACCTATTTGTCATCTATCCATCATCCACGAGCTAAGCTAGTGGAGGAGTTTGCGAGCAATTGCACGACACACTCTGTATGCTCATGTCCGTGGGAGAGCTAAAGAAACAGCGTGCTGATCTCTGCCGTGATCGCATGGTCCCGTGTTTCGATTTGACGTTTAATTTTTAATTGCCAATCCACGCCGGTCAAGAACTATTTCAAACACACCACAGCGGCCTGAGCGGAGGAGATTTGGTGCTTTGGGAGACCCTCAAGCGCACAGAAATTAAAAAAATACGAAACCACCCGAGATCGTACCCCGTAGATTTTACGACGCGACCTGCGGTTCGCGCGTCCATGACGCCGGTAGAATCCGGTCCGATTGTTTGCTTAAATGTGTCTATCGAGAGGCGCTAGCGTTCCCAGGAGGTTTATTCGGAGCCTCTAAAAAAGATTCACTCGCCAAGGTCACATCGGCTAGCTGCTCTATGTCGGCCCGCACGCGGTGGTTTTCTTTGTGGGGTCTTTAGCAAGCAAAGAAAAAAAAACAACCCCAACCATTCCGAACGAAAATTAACCCAAATCACCATTAATGGGGCACCTTTTGGCCGAGAGCAGGTCCGAAACTTCACGCGGGAGGAATACACCACTTCTATGGATACGGTCGGTCCGCCTATCCAACCGCCAAAAAGAAGCTATCCTTTATGGCTACCAAGTTTGATGGGGCTGTTTATTTTTTCTCCCCAAACAGTCCGCACACACACAGAAAACGTCTTACAGCAACAAAATCTCATTCCGGATCGTATTTATTCGATTCGGATCACCGACAACATATTTACTGCCCCGCTGGTTGGGTAGCCCCCACTAGACCATGGCCAAACGCGTTCCGACAATGACGCACGGCCGAACTCTTCGCCGACGACGATCACCTCAGGTGGCCTCGCGCGCCTCACCGGGTTCGGGTAGAAATAGATATAACCACCATAATATTGTGCAACTTTTTAAATTAATGTCTCCAACATAGGGAAAGAAATAGGAGTTCACCCAGCTGCGGCTCATCTGCATATGCACATTCAGGGATAAACTCTCACGGCACTAAAACACGTGTATAACCCATCCGACGTCGAAGGCAGATGCTTATCGATGGACGGCCGCGGACCCCGGAACGACCCCCAATCGAATGATCGTCGCTGGTGCGTCAAGGATATTAGAGATATTTTCGATGCGCGGCACACGATTAACTGCCGTATCTCGCAAGAATTGAGAAACACACAATAGAGCAAGATTTACAGCCACCGGAACACCGAATGAACCGCCGAGGGTGCTGCTGGGGTTCGATCGATTGGGTTCCCTTTTACGAAAGAAAAGGATCTTCCGCGGATTGAAGAGCTCGTCTCCGATCCAGGTGTTATGGACTGGCTCTACCTGAAAGCTCCTGAATGCCTCTGTGGTAAAACCCTATTTTCCAAAGCAAGTTTTTCTGTACACAAGATTTATAACTTCAAGATCCACTCTCCGCAACAAATCGACGGGCATCGACGGGTCGTGAGAGATCCCAACGCGTTTGCGGAAGTTCGCACGGACTGTACTGCTTATCCGGGGCCACTTCGAGCATGGTCTCTCGAGCCACCAGATAGACCCCCGGCGTGTGTGTCCATGAACCTCCATCAATAGGTTCGCCGTGGCGGTTCTTTCCTTCCGAGAACAATAATTGAAGGCATCCCCGAATACGAAACCGGGCCGCGGATTCGCTGCCAAAAATTGTATTGTCCCAAGCGCCTACTGGGATATGTGTTACGCGTTTCAAGGAAACGAGGCAACTTAATTACTATGCACAACATATGGAACAACAAAATGCTAGCCCCGACCGAGCATGAGCTCCCCATATTAATCGCTTTCGGGGGAGGGCGAGGAGGTGCGTTCAGCGCAACATAAATGGGTTGTCTGGTTGGGTCGCTTCTGTTCCCCAGCCCCGGTGTCAAACGTACGCTTTCCTCTTCCCTTAAAGGGTGAAGCAGTGAAACAATTGCCAGCCGAAAAAAGAACCCCCAAATAAGACATCGATCAGCCGCTTTTGCGCGGGGGCTCTCCTACTACTTCTTCTCCCGCAAGGAGGGGTTGTTTTTTACTTTGCTCGCTCTTCTCGCATTCGCTATTGTTTTTGGCTACACACGGAGATGAAGACAACTGCACACGCACCACAACATGCAACCTCTTTTTTTTTTGGGGGGAGGGGGCTCTTGCGGTCTTGGTAACGGCGTCGATAAACAATAAACAAAAATGTCACCAACCACCCGAACGCGATGTGTGTTGTCGCCCAAAACCGGGTCTCGAAAGTCTGTCGATGATGATCGCACGTTATGGCGTGGCGCCATCTGTCTGCCGGCAGCGGTCGCTCATCAATCGCAATTCCAAAACCCTCCTTCTGCTGGAGGAAATGGCGTTTTCAAAATATACACACACACACAAACCTAGTCCAACAACGGAGGCGACAGCGGTTCGAAACATTTATCTACATCAAGAAGATACATGAGCGCGCACGCGCTGAGTCGTTTACACAAACGCGTCCCTTGCCTCGCGCCCAGTTTTGCTGATCAATATTTGGCTAAGCCGTGGAAACTAACTAGTCAACCAATGCATTTGCTTGAACCACTCCCTTTGGAGCTGGTGGCGCCGAAGAAGGGGACACGGTTTTCAAGATAAGGAATTTTAAAAAATCGCCATAAAACACGCGGCCGCGTGAATCTCACGCACAATGGGCTACCATTCATGCATGAAAGGAAACGGCCCGAAAAACACCTCTTCCTATCAATCATGCCCGATTTTATCGTCTTGGAGAGCAGCTGCAGCTGCCAAAACAAAATAACGCACACGATGCTTCCTAACGCCTTACTCCTCTCACTGCTCAGAATCTTATCAAAAAGGTGTTTTTTCATG